>VXBA01004274.1:1166882-1217539 GCA_013399895.1 Serilophus lunatus
GAGCGGAGGGCCCGGCCCCGCACCCCGAGCCCCGCGCGTCCACCCCCCTCTCCCCACCCCGTCCCAGGCCGCGACCCCCGCCCGGCCCCGCCGCGGCCCCACGTGCGCCCCGGGCGCCCCCCATTGTTGCCCGGGGCCGCCGCCGCCTCCTCATTGGCTGCGGGAGCCCGGCGGCCACGCCCCACGATCGCTGATTGGCGCAGCGCCCGCGGGCGGGGGGGATGAATGGGAAGGGGGGATGGAGGCCACGCCCCCCCGTGACGTCACGGGGCGAAGTCGCATCCGCGCGTCGCCCCGGGCAACGCGGCCGCGCGGAGGGACACGCCCCTTTACTACGGGACACGCCCCCGGGAGGGGCCCCGCCCCCGGAGCGGGCAGGGAGAGCCGCGGGAGGCCACGCCCATCGCGGAGAGCCGCGCCCACCACGAGGACACGCCCCGCCCGCGACCCCGACCACGATCCTGACCCCTGATGCCGATCCCGACCCCTTCCCCGTGTCCCTCTCCTGATCTCGATCCTGATCCCGGACCAGACCCTGATCCCGATCTCGACGCTTATCCCGACACTGTTCCCGGACGAAACCCTGATCCCGACCCTGATCCCGACCCTGATTCCCGGACCAGACCCAGATCCCGACTCTTATCCCGACCCTGATCCCGGCCCAGCCCCTCTCCCTGCCCGCAGCCCCCCCTTCCCAGCAGCGGTGGTGTCACCGCAGTGCCGGCCGTGTCCCCGCGGTCAGAGCCACGAAGCCTCCCCGTGCCCTGTCCCGCCCCGCACATCCCTCGTCCTGCCCCCGCACGCATCTCTGACCCTGCGCCCAGTGGGGACGCGCACCGGACCCCTCCCCACGCCCCCCTCGCTGCCCGCGCCAAAACGCAGCCGGTCCTCTGGCACCACTGGGGACACATGTGTCCTGCACCGCTAGGGACTGTCCCCAGCAGCGCTGTGACTCCCCTTGTGCCCCCTCCGAACCCCCCAGGGACCTGCCCCGTGCTCTGCCCATGCCCACTGCAAACCTGTCCCTCCCCCCCGCCGCCGTGCCCGGCTGGCACTGGGAACGCTGTCACTGAGCCCTCGGCATCCTCCCGGGCTTTGTCACCCTCGGTGCCTCCAGCTGAGCCTCTAACAGCGTCTTTCGTGCCACAGTCACACGCGATCCTGTTCCTGCAGCCCCGTTCCCGGTCCAAGGGGACGGGCTGAGGTTACCCGAGCAACTAAGGAGCTGCTGGTTCCAGCCTGGGAGTGCTCAGCCTGACAGCTCTAATAATATAATAAAGTATAATATAATCTAATAGATATAATGTAATAAATATAATACAATATACAGGCGGGACTTAAAAAGTGCTCTGTTTCACAGCCCGCAGCCGTGGCGGCTGCAGAGGCTCTGGCTGTCCCTGGAGGCACATCCCAGGGGAATATGTTCCCTGATCCTCTGCCAGGCAGCTGGGGACCTGCTGCACAAGCCCTACATTTCCAGCTTCCCCTGGGCCGGGAGGGCTGAGCCAGGCTGGCACCAGACGTGTCCTGCTCAGCCTGGCTGTGGGGGTACCAGAGCAGCTTCTGAACAGACCCGATCCCAAACCCGCCCTGACCCTACAGCCTCCACATCCCTTTATGCCTCCTCCCCGAGCTTCTCTACGGGGATCAATCCCACATTTCCCTTCCTATGACCTTCCCCTGCCCAAGGGCTCGCACGCTGGACCGTTCCCTCCTCTCTCCGCTGCCTTTTCCCACCTGGAGCTCAGCAGTTCCTTCCCGCAATCTTGCCTTTATTAGTTAAAATGCTCCCAAATGTCTCACCCACTCTTCCAGCCTTGTTTTCCTATCCAGCTTCCATGTGCCGAGCCAAGTCTCCCAGCCTGCACACTCCTTCCCCGTGGGTGCCTCTCCCTGCCCGGTGTTGCCGCATTTCTCCTGCAGAGCTTCTCCTCTATTGCAGAGGGTGCATCCCCCTGCCCTCACCCTGAGCCCCCTCAACCCTTGGGAATGCCGGTCAGAGTTCCCCGCCTGCACTGCAGCTTTATCAATGTCCGATGCTGTAGAAACACACAGGTCTCATTCATCTGTTGCCTCAGTTTCCCCACCTGTACAGCAGTTATGATCCTCACACTGGTGGGGAAGGTGACAGGCTGGTGTCGGACAACTCTGTGGGTCTTTGCACCTAAAAGCAACCAAAGCTGCTCCTACCCCATGGTACTGCCATCCCTGACATCCTCACTCATCCTTACGGACGCAGAACAGCACATTTATGGGTGCAGGTGGCCCGAGCCAAGGCAGGCACAGGTCTGAGGCGCACAGAGGGAGATGTCCCCAGCAGCAACATGGGGCTGGCTTCCAGCCCCCCTCCTCCCAAGCACTTGGGTAATTATCCCTCAACCTGCTCTGTCCGCCACCAGCCCCTGAGCTGCAGTGCTGCTGCTCAGCCATCGCTCCGTGGGGACAGACGGGCTGGGGGCAGAGCTGGAGGACATCAAGCTCCCGCCTCTCTCCTCGGGGTGCCCCTGGTCCCGGGCGCCCGACCCTGGGTGCCAGGTGCCCACCGCACTTGGGAAGCAGGGGGATGTGTGGAGTGCGGAGATTTCAGAGATCTTTAGGAGTCAATAGCTCACACACCTCTCAGCTGCAGCTCCAGCCCTGCTTTTCCAGAGGCTGGGATGAGAATGGGCACAGTGGACTCAGGGGGAAAGAGCAGAGCAGAGCAGAGCCAGCTGGACAGCAGCAGAAACAGGGAAGGAGGTTATGAGTAGCTGATGCTGCAGTGTCTGGATACACCAACCTCCAGCATCCTTGCAAAGTGGCCACAGCCTCAAGCCTGACAGGACTCAAGAAGCGTTTGGACAATGCTCTCAAACACAGAGTGGGATTGTTGGCGTGTCTGTGCAGGGCCAAGAGTTAGACTCGATGATCCTCGTTGGTCCCTTCCAACTCAGGATATTTTGGGGTTCTGTGATTGTTCCAATGCCAGTGCAGCCCTTGCCTGATGCAACTCCCCACTCTGTCCTTTCCCCCCACGGCTTCCAGCAGCATCTGGATGAAGGCATCCCATAGAGTACCATACTTCCCCTTCTCTGCCCACCCAGCCAGGAAACAGGGCTCCTCTGCCCCCTGGCTCCAGAGCATGAGCAGTTTTCTCTTGATGATGAGGTCACTCAACATCTTGGTTTATTGTGTGAAGCTCCCACTTCAGGAGAGGGAGGGAAGGGGTGACACGGGTGTGCCCAGCCTGGGTAAGGTGCCCGGCACCTCCACATGGGAAAAATGAGGCTGCAAGGGAAAACAGGATCTCGGTGGGGATGGCAGGACCAGCTCTGATACATCTTACCACACACAGCTGCTCCTTGCAAACAAGGCTGGCAGTGGTGGGGGCTGTACCTGCCCTGTCTCAACTCTGCCCCTAGGAAACACTGGAGCTGTGCCCACTGGCAGTAGGTGGATGAACTGGTGGATGTTTGAGTGTCTTGGCTGCTGCAAGTCACTGCAAAACTGGCCTGAATATTCTCAGAATGGTGTGAACTGGAGGACCTCCAGCATGTACCTAGGTATCTGCCCCCCAGGGCAAACCCTCAGTGCCAAGGGCAGCTGGGAGAGCAGAGTTCAGGAAGAGCAGGGTCTGGGAAGAGCTGGGGGATCACACCCTCTCAATGTGAAGGGACAGGGGCTGGTTGTGGGTTGAGAAGCAGAAGCAAGAGGACAAGGAAGAGGAGGAGGAGGAGGAAGAGGTGAAGGGCTGTTGCTCCAGGCACCCCCTCATGGACTGGATTGCAGGAGGGCTGTGCAGCCTGAGCCCCTGCTCCCCCATCTCCCCAGGAGCTCTGGCAGAGACAAGGCTTGGTGTCCTCACCTGGAGCTGGCATCACCCCCTGTCCCACCCCAGCTGGCCAGCAGGATCTCCAACTTTCCTCCACCTGAATGATTCTCACAACATCCTATCCAGACCCCCTCTACCCTTAGATTGACACCTGAAGGCTGTTTTGAAGCCCCCCTTCCCTTCACCAATCCGGCAGCTCCAGGGTCCAGGGCAGAACCCACGGGTGCTGCTGGAGCTGCAGGAGCTGAGGAGGGACCACTGCTGGAAGGCGGGTGGGACATCTGCCCTTGCCAAAAACCACCAGCAGGCTTCAAGGACTGTGTTTGGGACCAATCTGTCCCAGTGCCAAGGGAAAAAATTCAGCTTCTAGCACCACAGCTCAGCATTCCCAGCTGTGAGGGTGCTCCCCTGGCACCACAGGGGAGAGAAGGGAGGCTGGTATCAGGGGAGAGAAGGGAGGCTGGTATCAGGGGAGAGGGGAGCACCTCGAGGTGCCTTCTGCACCCTCAGCCCATCACCCTCACCTCAGGCCCCTGATTCTGACAGAAACAGGCGGGTTTGGATGACTGCAGAGAGCTGGGAGGGGAGGGAAGTACTAAGCTTTGGGAGGCAAAGCCACACGTGCAGCACGTCCTGTGAAATGAAAATTCCCCCAAATGCTAATTCGGGCCTTGGAAACGCCACATGTGACAATCCCTCGTCGCCTCCTCCCCGGGAAGTCACGGCGTGAAAGGATCTCAGGCGGCGCCTATTAAAAAGTACTTTCACGGAACATAAAGTGGAAGTTAAGTGAAGGAAATGATAAAGTCAAAATGAAATATTTTTACTTTCCTGAAATGAACTTGGTGTTTTGACATGATCGGAATAAACATTTTGACACTGCTGAAACAAGAAAGTCAAAGTGATTCCGTGAGGCTTCTTCCCGGGGAAAATGGCAGCAAGATCGACAAGCTCCCAGGGAAGGATTTGAGTCTAATATACCCCTGTTTTCTGATGGAAAAACATTCCAGGCAGTGTTTTCCTTCAGACCTGTGCAGAGAACAGGTTTTCAGGTGGGACCAGCACCTGACTCACTTCCCAGAACTGCAGCACAGAGGGAAATCTGCCTTCATCCAGGTGGTAAAGGGAGGGATGGGGCAGGATGGACTCGCCCTGTTCACCTCAGGTCTGGATTCCCCTCAGTCAGTGAAAGAGGCACCTGCAGTCCAACAGCAGCAGGATTTGTCCCTTCCTTCATGTCCATGCTCGTGGTCACATCAGGTCAAAACCAAGCTTGTCGCAGTGGGACTAAATGTTCATCATTTCTTTGGGGGAAATTTCAATATTTATTTTATTAGCTGAAAACCCAAATCATTGCATTCTGAAGAGCTGGAGTTTTGCCGAAAAACCAAACAGATACTCTAGCAGTAGTCTCATGTAGTGATGGCTCCATTTTTCATGTGGTACCAGCTGGGTGGAAAATTTCCGACCAACCTTTGGTGTACTGTCCAAGTATTGAATTTTGCTCCAGAACAGCATTTAGGGAAAAATCTGTTCTTTAATAATAGTAATGCCTAATAATAGTTTTCAATGCTAATTCTTGGCAGCAATTCCATGTGATTAAATTTACCTTTGCTTGATAGAAAATTATGTATGTCATGCAACAAGTTCATGCACCCTCTAATCTCCCCTTCTGGCACTGCCACCATGGCCAAGCATGAGGGCAGGGAAATCTGCAGCCCAGCACAGATTCCCTGTCTCCACACCAACAGGCTCCTGCAGCTTCTCTGGGCTCAGCATCACCCTGAAGACTCACAGACACTTGTCACAGCCTTCATCTCCCCAGGCACAGCCTGAGTGAGGACCCCTTGGGAAAGATGTGGTCGATTCCTTGCACTGGTGTCCCACAGGGCATGAAACCCTTGCCAGAGACTCACAGGTCATCAGTGGGGCTGTGCCAATCCCATTGGGAAGCACTTACTGGCAGCTGAGTTCCTTCAGGACCCCCCTCCATCTCCCAGATCTGTGTGGGGAGCGTGTCCCACGTCCCTGCACTCTGGTGCTGCTGATCTGGGGGGAATTGCCAGCATCATCCACCTCCCCCAGGGTCTCTCCCAGTGACCCAAGAGAGACAAGGAAGGTGACTGGTGAGACACCAGGAGTGACTGGGGAGGTTGGTACTGTTGGTAGCTGATGTGGAGGGTGAGACAAAGGACCCCCAGCCCCCCTCCAGGCACTGCACTGGGGGTCCCCAACATCCCTGCAATGGCATCTGTGCCAGAGCTTGGTCACCCCTGATTTGCAAGGCTCATCCCTCAGACTGATCAGTCACAGCTCCTTCAAGAGCTTCAGCCTCTATTTGCATTTGGAGGCAGAACATTCCTCTCCAGATTGCATGCTAATGCAGCTTCCCGGAATCCCTGCGTGATCGCTTCCTAGTTAGTCTCATCTGCCTGAGTGAACTGAAAACTGTTAAACACATTGAGTGTGTCAGACCAGATATTATCAGAAATAAGACTACCTACCTTTCGCTGGCACCCACAGCTCCCAGACACACAGCAAAGAGTTATTTAAATCTTTTCTAGCTGTCTCCCATGTTTCCAGAGAGGTTCAGCTCTGACAGGTCTTTTAACCCTTCTCTTCCCTTTGCTTACCATCCCTTCACTTGCCTTGCCTTTCCTTGTTTTCCCTTCCCTTCCCTTAGGTGATGGCATTTTGGTTTGCTCTTCCCTCTCCTGGGCTTCAGGAGCCACCACTGGCCTGGCCCAGTTCCCCACCATCCCGTAACCCCTGCTCCTCTCCACCAGCCCCCCCAGAGATATCTCCCACCACCTTCCACCTTGCTCACACGTCCCACACCCATCCCAGATGGAGGCAGCGCTGGCAGCTCTGGATACCCACATCTAGCCCTCTCCCCCCCGGTTTTGGATTCCTCACACTTCACCCCGGGCTTCACAATTCAATTACCAACCCGAAGCCTCTGGGCCGCCAGCTCTGTCCCTCCCCACCCCGCTTTGGCACCATCCCAGCGCCTCCCCTTCGGAGCGGGGCCGCGTGGCTGCTTTCCCAGAGCACAGACTGAATGCGCCGCTTCACGAGGCTGCCTTGGAGCAGGAATCAGGAGTAAAACCCCGTTTGCACGGCCAGCATGTTTGAGAAGGGCCATCTGGCTGGGCTTGCCGTCCAAGCCCAATTTGCTGGATGGTTTTGAAGGTCACTGAGCAGGGACTGAAGGCGCTCCCATAGTTTCTCATATAAATAACGGCATTTCCAAGGCAGAGGGCAGGAGCACGTGCTTGCAGGAAGGATCTGGGGGTTAATCCCACCTTCCCTGCCAAAAGGGCGGGAGGGCAGGGCACCAGAGCACAGGCACACACAGACATGTGACACCTCCGTGTGTCCCGTCTCCTGGGCACACACGTGTGTCCCATGCACACATCAAACCAGCCCATGTACCCACACTCATGTGCATGTCCATACACACACGCACATGCAGGTGCTCAATGGAAGCACCTACACTCACCTGCACACACCAAGTTCTTCCAGCTGGAGCAGGCTCCATCCCCCAGCCAGGATGTGCTGGCAGCCCCCAGGCCCCCCTGATCTGGCAACAGAGCTGGTTTCCCTATGGAAACAGAATCAGGCCCCTCTGGAAGCAGAGCCCCTCATGTCTATGGGCTCTAGAGCAGCTTGTGCCCCCACAGCAGCAAGGAGCAGGACAGGGAACATCCCAAATCAAGTCTTCCCATTCCTTTCCTCAGCCATCCAGCCTTGTCCTACTCTGCACAGACTGGGATCCAGCCCCCATTTGCAGGACCTGCATGGGGACAGCCAGCCCTGTGCCCCACAGACAAGACTCTCTTCCCTGGAGAGCCCTGGAGGAGAACGCTGGGTTCCCACTGCTCCTTGGTGCTTGCCAGGTGCCCACATCATGCCAGCCACAGCCCAGACACCTCCCTTTGGCCCTCGGAGAGCAAACACTCCAGGCAGGCAGCTGGGTCACCAGCCAGGGATGAAGAATATGCCAGCACTGCACTGACCCTGGGAAGCTGGAGGAGAGGTTTGTCAGAGCCACTGCATGCCTGGGACTCTACAGCGGGTTTATGAGCATCCCAGGGCAGTGATGGATTTCTGGTGGATGTCCACGGAGTGGGAATCGTCCCCAGAGCTGCCTCCAGCTCACGGAACAGGGCTGAGTCGTGTGCCCTGAGCCTGGGCACTCCAGTCTCATCCAGCCCATCTGCACTCTCCCCTTGTGCTGAGTCGCCGCTTCCTCCCCTTCTCCCGGTTGGATGGGCAGCCTGCTGATGCTTTGGGAGTTTCTCCCCTGTGTATCCCATACGCCATAAAACCCGGCCAGAGCTTTAGCGAGCAGCAGTGCTGCTGGGACGCACTTCTTGACTCCAGCATCCCTCACTTGCCCAAATCCCAGGCGGGCTCAGGGACCCCCCTCCCGCCGGGAGCCCACAGAAGCCCTTTCCCAGGGGAGCCAGGTGGTTCCTGCACCCGCGTGGGAGGGAGCCGAGGTGCCGCTGACAGGCATTGCCAGCCCGGCTGGGACACGGGAACAACCCCGAGCGGGACCGGCCGGGGCGAGGCGGGGATGAGGGTGCGGCCGAGCTCGGAGCAGCACCCGCTCCCTGCGCCGGCTGCCAGAGCCTGCCGGGAAGCCTTAGGCGGGTGCTCCCATCTCCGGAGCCTCACCCCGCTGGGCAGGACTCGCTCCATCTCCAACCTCCGACAAAGGCACCGGCACAGGGGTCTGCCCGCGGTGCTGGGCAAGGGGTTGGGAAGCCAAGGACTGCGCCTCTGTCCTGTGGAAAATTACAGATCCTTTTATTTATTTGGTTTTTTTAAGGGTGAAGTGGGTTTGGTTTTTTTCCCCTGTTTGTGCAGGTATTTGTCAGAGGATATTTTTAAGTGAGCTGAAGTCAAGCAGCGCGGGATCCGAACGGCCTGTGCTCCAGCATTCCTGTGGCTTGGGCCAGCGGGGACCTGCTGACCCGGCCGGAGAGGTCGGCCAGGGAGGACGTGCCGTTCCCGGCCTCTGCCCACGGGGAGGAGGAAACTCCGGGCTGTCCAAGGGCGCCGGAGGAGAGCTCAGCTCCCTGGACGCTCAGCCACGCACAAGGCACCGGTCCCAAGGCATCCCGAAAGGCCAACCCGTCCCGAGCGACACGTGGCCTGAAACCTGGAGCCCTGCTCCCCAGCAGCTCCTCTGCACAGCTCTGTGAGCAAACAGCTCGGCCTCAGCCCTCGGGTCCCTGCGCAGGGGGACCCGGGGGATGTGGTCACCAGCTCCCTGAGGGGACAGCCGGGTCAGTTCCTGCTCCTTGCCTTTTGCTTCCAGCCTACAGCAATGCAGACCTTCTGCCATTCCCAGCCCCCTCCTTCCCTGCCTGCCTCAGTTTCCCCTAATCCCGACACACTTGCAAGAGATGTGCAGTGCAAGGGGGGGGAGGTGTAAGGTGGGCTCCTCCAGAGCACAGAGGGGTGACAGGTCCCTTGTCTAGGACCCCTGAGACTCCTCCTCACTCCACACCTGCACAAACACATGCCAACCCAACCCCTGCAATCCCTGGCATGTCCTTGGCATCCCAGCACACAGAGATGTACCACAGCAGCATCTCATAGCCCAGGGAAGGTCAGGAGGGCCCAGGCTTCCTGACCCGACCTTTGGGAAGCCTTACCTCCAACCAGCCTCAGACAGAATCCTTCATGTTGGATTTGAGCCCATGTTCTGCTCTCCACCCGCCCTTCTCCCACACAGAGGGCTGTGGGCCAGGCACTTCTGGGATTATGGGCTCCAGACAAGGACCAGGAGAACTGTGTGCCATGGGCACCATGTCCTGCAGAATCTGGGGGTCTTTCTTTGAGATAGCCTTCCTGGTGATGATGAGGTCACTCCCCTGGTGAGTCATGGAGTGATGGGACATGGGGGCATGGCTTCAAACTGACAGAGAGGAGGTTTAGACTGGATATTAGGAAGAAATTTTTCCCAGTAAAGGTGGGGAGGCCCTGGCACAGGTTGGGCCCAGAGAAGCTGTGGCTGCCCCATCCCTGGAAGTGTCCAAGGCCAGGTCGGAGCAACCTGGGAGAGTGGGAGGTGTCCCTGCCCAGGTGGGATTGGATGAGTTTTAAAGTCTCTTCCAACTCCACTCAATCTGTGATTCTGTGATTCTATGAACACTTTAAGCATCAGTGAGTGTCGGATGAACTGCTTCTGTATCAGGTAAATCTGTATTTAAATCCTGCAGCACCACTGCCCCGGGATGAAGAGGGAGGAACTGGACTGCAGTGGACAAACTGGTTAAGCAATGCGTATGAGATGGGAACTTGGCAGGGAAGGCACGTGCCAAAACAGTTGCCCCAAGCACTAAGCATCCCCCTCAGCCTTTCCTGCCCTCTCCAGCACCTCTGAGAGCCACGGTCCAGCAGCACTCAGCCTCTGCTTGGCAGATGGTCTTGCCCCGGACCAAGTGGGGCAACATTCCCACTCAACAGCAAACAGGCTGAATCACTCCTCCACCTCCTGTGCCTCCACCCTGACACCAATATGCTCCCTCATTTTTATTAGAAGACTTCAGGTTGGGAATCCATAGGAAAATCCCTCTCCATGAACAGGGTTGACATGAACTACGTCCTCACTCATGGGAAACAGCCATGAGCTCAGGCAAGGGCAGCTCCCAGCTGGTGGCACAACCCAAGAGGTCAGTCAGTCTGTCAGTGGAGAATCACAGAATCATTGAGGTTGAAAAAGACCTCCAAGAACATCAAATCCAACCATCAACCAATTCCTGTCATGCCCACTAAACCACATTGCCAAGTGCCACATCTACTCGTTTTTTTAAATATTTCCAGGGACAGTGACTCTGCCACTGCTCTGAGCAGCCTGTTCTAATACCTGACCACCCTTCCAGTGATGAAATTTTTCTTAATATCCAACCTGAACCTCCCCTGGTGCAACTCGAGAACTGAGAAGTTTCTCTCACAAAAGGCAAAGCAAAACCCCATCCATTTCCCTATTCCTTGCAATAGGACATATCTGAGAGTGCCAGTGCAACCTCATTTGGGGTTAACTAGCACAGCCAAGGAGGAATGCCACGCTCCAGCTACTGACCCCTTCCCTCTGCAAGCCATATCACACCTGTGTCATGTCCAAACACAGCAGGACGTGTCCCACTCCCAGCACATCCCAGCACACAGCAAGAACCAGCTGATGGCTCCAAATGAGGAGCACTGGGAACAAGGGGTCCCAATTATGGGCAGAATGGAAACAGAGAGGGGTCTGAAGCAGAGCAATGGGGTTGTTACATGCCTTCAGCAGGTGTGAAGGACACCAGAGAGTAAGACACCGATGGGTTGTATCTGTTGGATTTGGCTTCCAAACCCCCAGGCAGGGATAGTAACAGTAGAGCAGTGTATTCTTCCTGCAGGCACGGGGAGAGCTCTGCACAGAGCACCCAACCTTGCCATCTGCAGCACAGCTGCATTGGACTCCCAGAGGTTTCCTTGCACACTAAGCAGAGTTACAGGAACCCCAGTTTGTGCTGGTTCAGGGGGACAGTCACTGTGACTCCCATAAAAGCACATACTCCATAAGGGTAAGCACAGTGGGGGGGGGGGGGAAGGGAAGCACTTCACCCCTGACAGCCGCTGCTGAAATCTCAAAATTAACTCTACATTCACATCAAAGACCATTTATTGACCCCCTGTACCATCTCCTTGTGGCTGGTGCAAGTGGAACCCTGTGAGTATCCACAGGATTACACAGTCCAAAGTATTTTTATTGGAGCATTTTCCCTGGAGTTTGAGTCCACAGCCATCACAGTGGGCACGGTCCCTTTGGCGCAGTGCATGTCCACGCAGGCACCAAAGGGTCAAGAAGGTCTTCAAGTGCTTTCCACCGTGTCNACAGTGCATGTCCACGCAGGCAGACACCTCCAAGGAGGCACCAAAGGGTCAAGAAGCTCTTCAAGTGCTTTCCACCGTGTCCCCCAGCAATCACCACCATCCTCGTGCGCAGGACCTGCCTGTTGGAGCAGAGACGCTCTGGCCCCGTGCCCGGGGAGGGTGGAGCTGCACTTTTTCTGCCACAGAGCAGCTGCAGCCGAGCTGATTTCCCCACACTGAGCATCTCCACCCTGGATGGTGCTGCCTCCTCCCACTTCCTCAGGGAGTTTTGGAAGGGGGCAGGGGGGTGATGGCAGGTGCTGTCCCAGAAAGGACAAATCATCTCCCTGAGCGGTCAGAGAATCACAGAATCTCCCGAGCTGCAAGGGACACACAAGGATCATCCACTGCAATTCCCAACCCTGCACAGACACCCCAAGAATCCCACCCTGTCCCTGTTGTCCAAACACTCCCTGAGCTCTGGCAGCCTTGGGGCCATGGCCAAACCCTGGGGAGCCTGTTCAGTGCCCAACCACCCTCTGGAGGAAGAAGCTTTTCCTGAGATCCTAATAACCCTCCCCTGACACAGCTCCAGCCATTCCCTGGATCCTGTCCCTGGTCACACAGAGCAGCAATTGGGATGCCCCTCAGGAGGAAGCTGTAAGAAATCTGTCATTTCTTTGGAAGTGCCATTGATACCTTTGGTTGCTGGTCTGTCCATCCAATCCCCAGGATGGTGCTTTTAGCCTTTGACCAGGTTTTTCATGGGATGTCCTCAGGATCTCCCACATGGAGCTCTGTGGCCACCTCTTCACCTGCACATCTGTATGTTGGTGGTTGAGGACTTGCCAGGAGATGCAACCACAGGGCTGGAGGTGCTTTTGAAGGAGCTGAGGTGTTCAGACCTCTCTCTACTCAACACTTATTGACTGCAGCTGGACACCTCATCTGGTTCTGGGTCTATCACTGGGCATCAGCAGAGTAGAGTGAGTTCAGAGTGGGCCACTGAAGTGGTCCATGGGCTGGAGCATGTTCCATTGTGAGAAGAGGCTGAGGAAATGAGTTTTGCTCAGAATGGGGATAGAAAGCCTTCACAGGGGGATCTTCCTGGCCATCTACAAGTAGGTCACCAAGAAAGCAGATCCAGGCTCTTCAGAATTTTCCTCTGTAGAAGGATGAATCCAAACAACTTTGGACTGGTTAAAGGTGAAAAAATTCACCATGGGGAAGGTCAAACATGGCAGCAAGTTACCCAGAGAGGCTGTGGAGACTCTGTCCTTGGAGGCCTTCAAGACCTGACTGATTTTGAAAAAAAATCCCTGAGCAATCTGGTCTGACCCTGCTTGGAGCACAGGGTTGAACAACAGACCTTCAAGACTCCTTCCACCCTGAATTTTCCTGTCTTACTGTGCTGCTGCAGGTGGTGGGTTTTCTTTCCCTGTACAGCTTTTCCCTTATTATATCTTCTGTACAGATGCCTTAAAAAGCTATTTCACTGATGAAGGAATGTCTTGGGAATGGTTTTGTGCTTTCACTTCAGGAGCATTCAAGATTGTTTCCATTTTCTGGTGGCTTGGGGGATTTTTCACACCCATGATTGATGGTGTGCCACATGCAGCAGCCCTACACAAGCTCTTAGGTTGCAAAGCAAAGCAACTCCAACCCACAGAAATGCCACAAGTGAGATAGTCCACAAAACCATAACTGCGCCTTCTTATCCATATTCAGGCTGCAGGGTATTTAATTACAAGATCCCAGATTATCAGCACACACTCCTTCTTTCTTCAGTGAAGGAGGAATGATGTGTCCTGAATGACAAAGCCTTGGGTTTTGAATGACACTTTCCTTGATGAATCATGGGCTCCTGCATGTCCCAACCTTGATAGGACCCGAGGGAATGACTGGAGTCGTGTCAGGGCAGGGTTAGGTTGGATCTCAGGAAAAGGTTCTTCCCTCAGAGGGTGGGTGGGCACTGAACAGGCTCCCCAGGGTTTGGTCACATTCCCAAGGCTGCCAGAGCTCCAGGAGTGTTTGGAGAACACTCTTGGAGACAGGGTGGGATTGTTGGGGTGTCTGTGCATGGCCATGAGTTGGTTAATCCTTGTGGGTCCCTTGCAGCTCAGGATATTCTATTCCTTCTATTCTATTCCATTCTTGTGCTGAGCCAGGTAGAAGAATCTTGTGTCACTCCTGGCATGGGCAAGACAGGAACCACCAGCAATGTACAGACAGGGGAAAGCATCAGGCATGTCAGAATTACTCCTGCCTTCCTCCATGTGACCGTCTCTGGTTGTCTCACCTCTGCTTCAGAAAACGAGTCTTTAATCCCAGGGATAGGAAGCTCCTTTTGAGAGGCTGCAGGGCAGTGCCAGACGAGGGTCTGGCTGTGTGGGCAGAGGGATGCAGCCCCCCCCAGGCAACTTGTGCCAGGCCATCCCTGGAGGGAAGGGACATCACCAGTACAGCACAGCCAGGCACCGGTATCTCCTTGGGCACTGGGCTCACAGGAGGTGACCCAGGACAGACAGCAGCCGAGGGTCTGGGCCAGACCCTGCCCCTTCCTCGGGGGCAGAGCAATGCCTGGGCTGAGCCCGTGGCTGTGCCAGTGCTCTGCAGCTGCCTGGCACCCGCTGGCCGTGAGTGGGAGCGTGGGACCCGCGTCCTGCCCGCCTGGCACTGCGCCCGGGAGGCCAAGCTCAGGGCAGGAGCCAGCTGTCTGCTCTGAGCAAGGAGCGGGCAGGGAGCTGGCCGTGCTCCACTCAGCACAGAGCAATTGAAAAATTGCTGGAAGGCTTCCACTGAAGGGAAAAAAAAAGAAAAAAGGTGTCAGTGAAAACTTGTTTAGCCAAACGGGCTTCCCCTGGCATGAGGCTGGGGCTGGGCAGCTCCCCACTCTGCCGTGGTGCTTGTCCTGTGCCAGGCACAGGCACAGGCAGGGAGCAGAGGGAGCTGGCAGCCTGCAGAGCTGTAGGATCCACATTCCAGGCCAAGAAGGTCCCTACAGCCGAACAGGGAGGGGGCACCCACAGCACAGGCTGCTCTGCCACGAGTGCAAGTGTTTTCTAGTGCTCAGCATCATCCTGGCAGCAAAAGTGGAGGAGGAGGATGGCCCTTCCAAAGAGCTTCTCCCCCTCTGTCCACACACTGCTTGTCCTTCCTGCAGTGCCTTGTGTGCCCACCCGACTCAGCGAGGGGCTCCCAGCACCACGAGGAACCAGCACTCACTGCTGGCTCACCAGAATCACACACACTTTGTTGGAGGGCAGGTCCCTTCCTGGGGACGAGGCTCTGAACCCGGGGATGACCCTGCATGGGATACACACGAGGAGGGTTCCAGCTCCCTCCTGTGCTCCTCTGTGGGGCTTGGAACCAGCCCAGTCCTTCAGGCTGCTCAGGATTGAAACTCTTCCCTGGATTGTCACAGGGTTGCTACCAGCAGCAACTGGGGTGTCTGCTTTCATGCTGGGATTTTGATCTGTGAGTGGAGGGTTTCCTGCCCATTTCCAGTCTCTTGTACAGGACACCATGTCCCAGGGATGCTCCCAAACAACATGCTCAGGGTGCCTTCCTGGAAATGCACAAGTGTAGCTTTTGTAGCTCAATTTTGTAGCATGGTATTGTAGCCCAGCACATCCCTGCTGCCCTGGAGTTTGTTCAAGCAGCTTCTTGCTTCATCCTCGGGTTTCTCCAGGGAGGGGCTCCCTGCTTAAAAATGCCACCTGCTTGGCTGGCAAAGGCAGCAGCTGTTTGCTGGAGCTCTCACTTCCCTGCACCCCCTTTCCAAAGGAGTCAGCTCCTTTGCTCCATAATCCCCATCAATGTCCATGCCACCAGCAAGGACAAATTTCCTGTAGCCAGAAGTTCAGAACATCCCCTGCCCCAGCCTGGCTGGGAGGACGGGCAGACCCCGGATCAGCCGAGCAGATGGGCTCAGATGCAAGAAGCCAAGAGGCCATGGAAGTACATGTCATGTTTGGAGGACAGGGCTCCCATCAGCCTGTATCCATCTGGCTGGGCATGTTCCACAGGCAGGGGAATGCTCAGCTGCTAATCCACATAATCCTGCTCTAGGCTGGATTCATTTTAAAAAATAAATAAGTGGCTGAGAGCAGTTTTTGGTCCATCTGACTCAAGTGCTGGGCTCTGAAGGCGAGAGAGGCAGAACCACAGGAGCCTTATTTACATTGATTTTTGTGGAATGTGCTGCTTGGATCAAGGAATTAAAGGACTACAAGGCAAGAGTAACCTGCAAATCAGGTGAGGGCATCCCAGTTGGCACAGAGGATGTAGGATCTGATTAAGCCACTTGCCTGGACTTTAACCCCTGTTTACTGCAGGTTTTATATTCACATCCAGAGCCCAGACAAGCATACAAATGAAACATGCTGCTGGGCTCAAATTTTTAATATTTGATCAAAGAACAGAGCGAAACTGGAATAAAACACCCAAACCACATCCTATACAGGACCATCCATCATGTCTTTTCCCTGTGGTTACAGTGGTGCAGCACTGGGTGCCCAGCAAATCTGCTGGGTGCTGGAGCATCCCACCAGGATGGCAGGATCCTCTGGAGCATGTGGAAAGCAGCCATCTGTGGGTGCCCTGGAAAGTTTCTCTCACCCAGGCAGTGTTGGACAGGCACTGTGGGGTGTTTGCTCCACTCAACTGGGGCTTGACCTGCTCTTGGCAGGACCTTTGGGGCATGGACCACTGTCTGGCTAGTGACACAGCTTTGATCAACCTCTTCCACACACCAGGATGACCTCGAGAAGGACAGCACCTAGTCTAGCTGATCTGTGTTAAAGAAAATAATGTATCATCTCCAGAGCAGCTTTGCTTTGCTCCCAGGAGAAGGGCAGCCGTGGCCGTCAGGAGGAGCCAGGGCCTGAAGGAACTTGTCCCCATCAGACACCTTCAGCTAGGAGCCAAGTTTCTGTGATGATCTCAGGGCCAGATTCACAGCAGAGCAGAGACACACACCCCAGCCTGCTGAAACTGGCAGGAGGCAGAAGCCAAAAGGCTCTTTTGCAAAAATTCACCCGTGTCTGTCACAGGCAGAGACGATCCGGGTGCTCTGCCCGTGTCTCCAGGTGCCCGAGTGTGCTGTCAGTGCCCACGTCCACCCATCCCCACTGTGGGAAATGCCTGACCCAGATTCAGGGCTCATTAGCAAGTCAAGTTCCTCATGAAAAGCAAGTTCTTGATGCTGCATCTGACCATGAGTAACTCCACATGGTTGCACAACACCTGCTTGTGCCATCTCGCTTCCCTTTCCATCCTGATGAAACCTGAAGCCTGGGCATCACCCTCAGCTGGTGCTGGCAGGTCCCCTTGTCATGTGGGTAATGCCACACTGAAGACACCTGTAGGACTGGGGCCATCGGGTTTCCCAGGTCGGGAAAACCTGTTTTCCAGGTGGAACATCTTTAGTTTGTAACGGCAGAGGACCTGACTCTAAGTGCTTTTAGACCCCCAGTTAGAAACAGAACTGGCAGACCTTGTTTGGTCTTTGTCCACAGGTAACTCCTCGCCAGTGACAATGGATAAGTGTTAACAGATAAGCCCCGAGCTGTTTGGCTGCAGGTTGGTCATGGGAAAGGGGCTACAAGAATGGGAGACCCTGGAGGAGGACAAGGCAGTGTTGGGATGCACATTGGCACATGGAAAAAGGGATGGGGGGGTGTAGGAGGACAGAGAACTTGCCCCATTGGGAGTTTCCCCTGAAACCTGGACAAATTTAACCCCACAGGAATTAGCCACATCTGTGCCAGAGGTGAGAACATCTGTGCTTGCTTTGGACACCTCTGATCGACCTGGCAGGAGCAGGATGTCCTGGTCAGATGGGCAGTGGAGAGAGGCAGTGCCAAGGACAGGCTGATGGGCACAGCACTGTCAGCCCCCTGCCTGTGTGCAGGGACATCTGCCAGCCCCAGGCTGTCAGTCTGATGACTCCTGCTTGTTAGACTGGCACAGACTGACAGGTTCTCATCCCTCATTAACGAAGCATTCACTGTGTTGCCACCAGGAGCAGCAATTTCCATCAATTACCCCCAGCAAGTCTAATGTTCACAGGAAACCAGTGCACAGAGCCAGCAACACACAGGCATGAACTGGGACTTAGAGCCTCCAGTGCATTGAGCAGGGTCACTGCCAGGCACAGGAACTGGGCTCTGAGTGCCCCTTGGAGCACTGAATCATAAAATCATGGGATGGTTTGATGGAAGGGACCTTAAATCTCATCCTGCTCCAGCATCCTGCACATCTCTTTGGAGTCTCATGGTGTCGGTCTTCTGAAGGTGATGGAAAATACTGTAAATGCCCATGGGGTCCTGGGCCATCACTGAACATATAAGGGGCAACCAGGGAACTGTCCAGTGTCACACAGGGAGGGATGGAATTTGTTACCCCTGTGCTCAATGCAGTGAGTGAGGACAGGAGGTGGGAACTGCCAAGGGAATTTCTCTGAGGTCTCTCAAGCCCTTCCCAAACAGTGGCATGTGAGAAAAGTTTGCAAGATGCTCAAGGAAAATTATTTTTCCTGATCCATCTTGTAGATGAAGTTCGGCAGAAATGTCTTGCAGCAGGTGAGTGGCCCAGCACATCTTCCATCACCTTGTCTTTGCTGGACCAAAGCTTCACCATTGCTGGGTGGGATTAGACCCCACACCTGTGGGAGCACAGAGCAACACTCCCAACTCATGCAGAACCACCTCACCACATGGGTGTCCTAAAGCCAAAGGACTCAGCAGGTGTCTGCCCAAAACCACCTGTGTCCTGGAAAATGCACATCAGCTGATATGGGAATGCTGGAGCTGACCCTCAGAGCAGCTCTGACTCCAGAGACACCAAAAGGCTGCGGGAGCCTGGTCCCCCCACTCTCCACCAGGATCAGGGGAAGGAAACGCCCCCCCCATGTCCTACCACCCTTCAGACAGGACACTGCAAGAGAAACCTATTTCCTTGCACAGCAGCACCTGTCGACTGCAAACCTTTCACTGCCTGGTGATTTAACTCCCCTTCTGCTCCGAATTAGGGAATAAAAAGCGAGTTTTCATGTAATGGAAGCCAGTGCAGTGGCCTTGCAAGTTGTTAAAATTTAAAAAGGCAACAATAAATCTGCTGAGCTGAGAAGAGCTCTCAAAGAAAAGGGGTAGATTTGTTTTCTCTTTATTATCTTGCAGGTGATTTTCAAGGCTCGCTGGTATTTTATTTCTTGTTAATTATTCTCCTTTCTGAATAGAGAGCTCTGTCACCTCCCAGACCCTGAGCAAGCACAAACACCTGGCAGGAGAACAGCAGCAAGGTGAGAGTTAATTCCACACCTGCCTTCCCAGGGGAGGCTCACCCTGCTGCTGGCTCAGATGCTGCTTCTTACCTTCTTCTGTCCCCAGATCAAATCAAAATGTTCCAAGGTCATGTGTCCTTCTGAAGGCAGATCTAAAACACAGATTTTTGAGCTGTTCTTGGTGACTTAATCTGAACCCAAACCTCTCCTGCTGCTGCTGAGCAGTGGGGGTTGCACAGCTCACCTGTGCCTTCCCTGGAGGGCTCATGGAGCTGAGCACACCTGGGAAGGCCTGAGCACCTCCAGCCTTGAAGATCGTGGGTTTTCCTGCTGCCTGAGCCCAGCAGGCTCAGCCAGGATGAAACCAGGTGGTTGCCCTGTTGTGGCCCAGGGTTCTAGAGCCAGACAATCCCGTCCTGTCTCAAATCCCCCACCCATCCCCTCCTCTCCCAGTCCTGCATGTGCTGGTTGCCCATGAGCCAGGGAGAGGACAGCTGGTGGGAAAAGACTCAGGCTCTGTTTGGAATCTCACCCAAAGCTGCTGAGCAGCAGGAGGTAGGGAAGCAAGCTGGGAAGAGACAAGCAATGCTGAAGGCTGTAGTCATATCCTTCTCCTCCTGGGAATGTCCCATTCATCCATTCATTTACTGCTCCCTGAGACCTGAGAGCCAAAGCTGCATCATCAGTTTGGGGACAAAATCTGGTTGTTTTTTTTTCTAGAGGAAACTGGCCTAAAAGGCTCAAGAAGGAGCTATCCTCTGTGTGTAATTGCTCACACGACTTTGCATGGATCAGGAACTCTGGAATTTAATGTCCCTTATTCCTACTGTGCCAATGGAGAAGTTGTTGCTCACAGCACTGCCCAAAACCAGCAGCTCTCGTTGGAGTACATTGAAGTAAAGTCTTCATCTTTCTGGATGCATCCATGTGAACTCCCGACATTCAGCTAAATATCACCACGGAGGATTTATCCCATCCCAGGGATTTACAAGCACTAAACTCACTGTAAGCCCCAGGAGAAGCTGCCAGCAGGCCTGGGTTTCCAGCCCCAGAGACAGTGGCCCAGCACGAGAGGATGTCAGTGTAATGGCACAATTAGGCAGGAGCAAGCAGCTCCAAACACATGACAGGCTTCCATCCAAAAATTCCTCTATAAAAACACCCTCTGTGAAGGAATCACCCAGAGAGGAGGGTGAGGTTTGCACACACGTTGGGAGGGAAAAGCTGAGCACATCAGAATCACAGGGCAGAGGAGGGAGGGCTCTGCATGAGCTGCTTCAGAGGATGCTGCTACAATCACCCCCATCCCTGGGCATTGGCCTCTGCAGGTGCAGTCTGCTGCAGACAAAAGACTCTCCTGTCAAGGACCTGATGGCAGAGGCCAAGGTCAGGATCAGGATGGAGAGAAGGTGCCACTTGACTGGAACGTAGCCATGGGTTATGTCCTCCCCATCAGGCTGAAGAGGGGTCTGGGCTCAGGAAAAAGGCAGACAAGGCGAGAGGGAATGGAGGGAAATCAGAGCTGGGGGCAGTGGCATCAGGGAAGTGGGCCTTTGGCAGTGGAGCCCATCCCAGGTCTGTCCCAGGTGAGTGGGAGCTCCCAGGTTGCCTGTGGGGGATCAGAAGGGACAGCCTGTCCCTGTGCTCCTCCTGCTGTGGGAGCTGGGAGGCTGAGAAGCAGTACTGGAGATGTCCTTGAGCAACAAGGACCCAGTGCATGGTGGAAGGAAGTCCAGGCACAAGACTGGGATGCCCCAGTTGGTGGAAGGCAGTTTCTGGTGAGAAGTGGGAGATGAGAAAGGCAGGGATACAAAAGAGAGGAGAGTGGCAAAGAGGACAGAACAAAGCCAAGGTCTGCGTGAAGGAGGAAGGTTTGAGCTGCACTTTGAGGCTCACACCTGCTCTCTCAGCACTTGCCCTGTGTCCATGAGCAAACCAGGGCTGCCCCAGCTCTGGACACCGTTCAGAGAAACAACCCCAGAGCAGCTCTGCATCCAGCACTGCTCAGCATGTCCCAGCTGGCTGCACAGCACCGTCCCTTGCCCCCAGCTCAGCCAGCACCCCTGGCTCTTTCTGCTGTGTGGGGCCTGTGTGGCAAGGTTTGGGTAGCCAGGGGCTTCTGTGAGAAGCTGCTCCAAGCTTCCACCATGTCCAATGGAGCAATGACTCCAAGACATTGACTCTTTTGCTGCCAGCCTGAGGCTGAAGGTCACAGAAACACCCTGGCAGACCTCAGAGCTCAGGCACATCCCAGCACGAACCAATCCAGATTCTGACATTTGTGTGAAAAATTGATCAGTTCCTTGCCAATACTGGAAAGTTAGATTCTAAGACTGGAAATGACATCAAATTTTGTGTTAAAGGGGTTCTTTTCATTCACAAGCTGTGTCATTGAAATCTTCAAACCCTGACAGTGACACTCAGCAGCTCAGCATGGGCTGTGCTGCTGGGAGGCAACTGGGAAGTTCCCCAAGTTCAAGGAGTGTTTGGACAACACTCTCAAGCACATGGTGGGATGGTTGGGGTGTCCCGTGCAGGGCCAGGAGTTGGACTCCATGATCCTAATGGGTCCCTTCCAAGCCAGGGTATTGTGTGATTCCCTGAGCTGCAGCTCCTCACTGCCTTGTCCCAGCAATCTCCCTGCTCTGTGATCTGCATTCCCCCAGTCATCTGCTGAGAGCCCTGAAATTGCTACTGTTGACTTCTTAAATTATATCCAGGGCTTATTGACTGTGATGTGCCCCCAGCACGAAGGACTCAGGTGATCAGTGGCTCTGTGCAGTGTCACACAAGTGCTGCCGAGCGCCAGCGGCAGCTCCTGCCAGCGCCTGCCTCAAGCATCTTGTCATCAGCCATCTGCATCCCACTCTCATCCAGACAAACGCTGAGCCCAGCCCAGCTCTCTCAGCCCCTCCTTTCTCCTCCCTCCACAGGGATTGTGGCTGAGGATGCAGAGCATTGAAGACACACTGGCTTCACTGGCACACCCAACCAGAACAGACTCCCAGTGCTGTAGGTGACACGAAGTGATCCCTCTGCCATCAGCAGCCAGAGCTGGAATGCTGCAGGGCTTCATCCAGTGATATTATCTGGGGCTGCTGGTCTGCTCTGAGTTGAACAGAGGGTTTGGGGATTGGTGGTGTGCCCCAGACAGCCCAGGCAGGGTGGGAACACGGAGCACAGGCACGCTGTGCTCATCAGCCATGGCCTGGGAAGGGAAGGGTTCTCTGGAAACACCATGGAGAGCTGCCTCCCAAAGACCTGTGCAGGGCCAAAGTGACCAGGACTCCACCCTGGACCTGTGAACCGGCCTGTGTCATGGAAAGCTGCACAAAATAGGATATTTATTATGAAAAATCACTCAGCAAGGATTACTTGCCTGGAGAGAAGAAGGAATCCCACAGTAGCTGAATTTTGCCCACTCCTGAGAAGCTGAAGTTGGTCCCATAACACTTGTGACCTCACACCACATGCCAGCTCCCTGGTCAAGGACCTTCACTGCAAATCCTGCTGGTCTCTGATCCTCAGTCCAGGACACACGAACATCCCTGTCTCCCCTACCTCATCCTGGGGCATTGCTGCTCCCAGGCACCAGGTTCACACACCAGCTTCCAGGCAGTTCCTGTCACACCCACATTTGGTCTCTCCCTGTTTCCCTGGTTCAGGGATGGCAAAGTGACAGTGAAAGTGGAATTTTCCAGGGAGTTACCTGATTGGAGAAATTAAAGCTTTAAGAAAAGCAGTAGAACAAAAAGGGTTTTTTCCATGGAACAGAAGTGGCCAGGGATGTGGGGGAGGTTGAAGGCCCAGGAGGCAGGTTAGCTGGGACCAGCCTCCCCCTCCATGTGCACATAATGGGATGGCATGAAGGCAAGTGAGCTAAAAATTAAAACCTGGCAGATCACGCCAGGAATGACTTGGAGGAGCAGCTTGCTAATGGTGTAAAAGCTGGTAATAAAAGCTTTTTCAAATACATCAGAAGAAAAGAGTCTGCCAAAAAGTCTGCAGGGCCAAGAGATGGTGAAGATGTAAGAGAAACACTCTGTGAGGAAAAGGTCACACAGATGAATTATCTGCATCATCGTTCACAGGGAGGCCCCAGTGCCAGAGCAGTTCTTTGGGGATGGAGGGGTGGGAAGCATTTCAAACTGAAACATCAATCAGAAGCAGGAGCAAATCACCAGAACCAGGTGGATTTAACTCGGGAGATCTGAGGTACCCAGTGGTGAAACCTCTGAACTACTGAATCGTGATTACCCTCGGTAGCACAGGAGTGGGGAGGGCAGAGGTGACACCTGAAAAGGGGCAGGCAGGTGACCCAGGCACAGCAGAGCCTGGCCTGTGCTGGAAGGTGGATGCAGGATTTGGGAGGAGATGCAATAGCCGTTTACCACGCTGAGTTTCCAGCACACAAAACTGGAAATCTGCTCCCAGCACGGCAGGACTTGTGCTCCCACCATGCTGACTGTTTTTCACACCTACCCTGAGCCTCATGTCTTGCTCCTCTTCCCTTTTCCTCAGCCAGAATGACCTCTACCTGAGCTGGTCATTGCCCTTCAGCCCCTGGGGCAGCACAGTGACCTGCCCTGCCTTAGGTGCTTCCCTCTGCATGAGGTGAGTTGTGCCTTAGATGTGCTGCTCTCTTCCTCCTCATAGGGAAAAGCGGATGGCCAGGGATCACAGAGCAACTGGGTTTCGTCAGATGAATCCAACAATGAATAGCTGGGAAATAAAACTGTGGCTCAAATTCAGCACCAGTGAATACAAGGAATGTACGTGAGGAGGAACCAGGCTACAAAGGTGTGTGCGAGGATGGAGAAGCTGTGGCTGCCTCATCCCTGGAAATGTCCAAGGCCACTTTGGATGGGGCTTGGAGCAACCTGGGATGGTGGAAGGTGTCTCTGCTCATGGCAGGGGGTGGAATGAGATGAGCTTTAAGGTCCCTTCCAACCCAAACCAGTCCATGATTTTGTGGCAACTCTAAGTTGACTCCTGTGACCAAGAGAAGCAGGCAGAGATGCAACAGAGAGCAACAAACCATCAGTGCAAAACTCAGTGATGGTCCAAAAGTCAAAGTGAAGGAGAGAACCAGAGAACAAAACACAAAACATCTTCCTGCAGCTGCACTATCCTGCAACTGATACATCCAGTGCAGCCCTGCCACGAGAAAGGGAAATGCAATTGTTTGGAGCACCAAAGGCAGACCTGGGGATTAGGGTATGGACTATCTCCACCCAGGTGGAAAGAAACCAAGTTCCCTGTGGTGTAGAGAGGGTGTGAATGACTGAAGTCTGACAGCAGACTGTAAACCCATCAGCAGCCTGCAGAGGAGAGCCCTGGTATTTCTCACTCTGCAGGAGGTGGGGCTGCCCCACAGATAGGTGGGTTAAACCAAAACACCTGTAACCATCCTAGGGATTCATGGCCACCTGTGTCATGGGATTGCAAATAGTCTTTGGGCTTCGACTGACACTAGGAATCATAGATACACAAGATCACAGGCAGATTCCAGCTGCAAGGGATATCTGGAGGTCTCTGGTCCAGGCTCATGCTCCAGGCAGGGCAGCTTCAAAGCTACAGCAGGTTGCTTAGGGCTTGGTCCACTCAGTTTTTAAAAACCTCCCAAAATGCAAATGCCATCTCCCTGGGGCACCTGCTACAGGTTTGTGCTGCCCTTGTGTTGAGGAATACGTTCCACATCCATGTGGAATTTCCCTTTTTGCAGTGTGTGTTCCTTGCCTCTAGCCTTTTCCCTGTACACTTCTGATGTGAGCCTGGCTCCATCTTCTCTAAATTGTCCCTTTCCAGCAGACAGGTCACTCCTGAAGTTCTGTCTTGTGCCAGCTGAACCAGCCTGGTTCCCCAGCTGAGCACCCTCTGCTGAAGCCCCCTGAGCATCCTGATCTCCCTCTCTACCTCTCCTATACTAAGGGTCCAGAAATATAACCACCAGGGTCAGACCAAGGGGAACAGCAGCTTATCCCAATGTCCTGGCTCTGCTCTTGCTGATGCAGCACAATATAACCTCAGCCTTCATCACTGTAGGGGCACACTGTGGTCCATGCCACAGGGTGGCTCAGACACAACCACAGCCTCAGAAAGCCCAGCAGCTGCTGCTAGGAGAGTACAAAAGAAAAGGTTTGTGTCTGCACAGCCCAATTCTTTCCCCAGGACCTCCCTCGACTGTGATTTTGCAAGTCATAACTCACGTCAAGAGAAGACAGATCAAACATCTGCCCACAGAGTGAGGGTCCGCAGCTGTGGGGGGAGATATCCAGGATCTCTGATCATACTGGTCACTCTGGAGACACAGAGGCTGATGAGTAAACTAAAAAACTTGAGTTCTTTGTTCTTCAGCCTTGTTTTCTTGAGTGTTTCAAAGGCCACTGAGAAACCCAAGCCCTGAGCTTGGGTGAACCTGCAGGAGAGTCCTTGTGCTCTGAGAGCACTGGGTTTAGGTTTGGGGCCTGTCCATGGTGTCCTGACAGCAGCAATGCAGTTCCTTAGGTAGGGTTTGTTCCACAGGCATGTACTGAGCTCTGGAAACACACCAGTTTGGAGCCACCACTGGGGCTCTGCTTGTACTTACCCCTTCAAATCTGGGAGTCCTATCCCTTCCCTTCTCATAATCATCTGATTCCAAAATCTACAGCCACAAGAAGAGAAATGCCTGGAGAAAAAGAGGCTCAGGGGGACCTTCTTGTTCTCTACAACTGAAAGGAGAGCGGGGCCAGGTGGGGGTCAAGCTCTTCTCCCAGGTAACAAGTGACAGAACAAGAGGAAATGGTCTCAAGTTATGCCAAGGGAGGTTTAGGTTTGATATTAGAAAAAATTTCTTCAGCAAAAGGGTCATCAATCCCTAGAACAGCTGCCCAGAGCAGTCAATCATGGAGTCACTGTCCCTGGAGGGATTTAAAAGGTATGGAGATGTGGCACGTGGGGACATGGTTTACTGGTGAAGTTGGCAGTGTTGGGCAAACATTTGGACTTGGTGGTCTTAGATGTCTTTTCCAACCCAAACAATTCTGTGATCCTGTGCTTCTATAAGAAAATGATGCGAGTTCCAGTGAAATGCCCAGAGATGTCACCTGGCCAAGGGCAGCACCACAGCCCCAGGGCAGAGGCAGTGGCTGGGAGTGGCCAGTTCTGTGGGATATTGGAAAGGTAAAGGCTGTTGGGGCTCCCAAAGGGGACTGGTCATGGATGAATTTCTGCAGATTTGCTTGGAAGGGTGAGAAAGAGGTGAGAAGGGTGAGAAAAGCCCAGGGGCAGCCCAGCTGTCTGGGACCAGAGGTCAGGACCGTGGATGCAGCTCAGAGAGCAAAGCCCTGGGCTCAGGCTGCTGAGCCAAGTCCCTCAGCTGAAGGAGAGTGAGCCTGTGCTGTGAGGCGCCAGCACAAACCACAAGAAAGCCAGGCTGGGCTTCTTTGTAGCACTCCAAGCTTGACAATTAATGCAGGCAAGCCACTGAATTATAGGCTGGAGACACTGGGAGCCCAAAGAGCAGCTAACGAGCATTGTTGATTGGCTTTCCGGAGGCCATGGAGACACAGACACTTATTCTTAGAGACATGGATCCCGGAGGGACCACGGTGGACACTGGAGTCTCTCTCTGCAGCACTCACATCCTCCCTGCCCTGGCACTCCAGCAGTCACATGTGCCCATTGTTGGATGGGGACCAAGGCAGGGATGCAGGGAAAGGGGGCAACCAGCCCTCACCCCCACCAGTTCCTTCAGCCTCCAACATCTCAGGTAACTTTATCTCCTCCATTCATGCCCCCTCGAAGGGCAGAAGCTGCCCTGAGGAGGGATGGGGTGTGAGGCCAGCAGGTCCCTGAGACCTGGGCAGAGCCAAGGGGTGTTCTTGTAGTAGCAGGTCCAAGAGGGATCAGGAGGGACAGCTGAGCCTCCTTAAGGCAGGTCAATGTTGCAGAAAAATAACCACAATGTCAAGGAATCCTGTGGAAGCATCACATCCCCACTGCTGTGCACACACTCACATCTGTGCCTCCAGACACACAATCCAGTGCAGGAACGTTTGACAGTCAGTGCATGTTTCCCATCACACTCCCAGTTAATTGCTGAGGTATTTGAAACCTTGGGTTTCTCTCCATCTCGCCAGAACAGAGGCCGTGTGCTGCTGTCCTTCCTCTCATCTCCACGCTGGATTTTCCCTCCCTGATTGTTTCTGTGTTTATGCTCTCCCAGCACCAGCCAGGCATGAGCCTGGCACCTCCCGCTGCAGGTCAGTCAGCTCCAGCCCTGACTGGAGCAGCCAAGGGCGACCAGCTGGAAAATCGCTCCCCAGATCAGGCACTGCTGCTTCAAGGTCAAGGCAGCCCTGTCCACATCAGGCTCTGGCTCTGGGGTGGCTGCATCACCTCAGGACACACTCTGGGGTGCCCAGGATGAAGTGGTTTGACTCCTGGACCCCCCTGGGCAGGACTGGACAGTCCAGGGCACTCGTGTGGGTTCCTGCAGCATCTGAGAGACAGATCCGGGGCTTTCACAAAGGCACCAATAGAGCCGAATGAGCGTGTTTATAGGCAAGGATTTCTTTGCCAATGCAAAAAGCAAACGCTCAAATCCCACCACTGAAATGCATGACTGGACATCTGAGAACGTCCCCAAATTGGATGCTACATTTCTCAAAGCTCACAATACAAATATATTTAGTTAGGGCTGAAAAGGCTGATTTCTGAACAAGGAGGATGTTTGTGCCTTTGGGAGCTGAGTGATAAACCTGTGTCCCTTGCGTCCCTCAGCCCTGTGTCCAAAGTCCAGTGCTCAGGCTCTGGTGGGACACAGGTTCAGATTCTGTCCCAGCTGGGACATTTTCCATTCTCCAGCCCTGCATGACACTGAGATCCTTCCCTGGCTCTACATCAGCGTTTCCAACTTTGCATTTGCCATTAAAAAAAGTAGCAGAATATCACTCTGGCACATCTGAAAGTGCAATGAGGTTTTTGAAGTTGTTTTGTTTTGTCTTAATTTCCCAGAAATCCATCCTCTGAATGGGTGCTGATTTTTCAGGCACAGCAGAAGAAAGCAGAAAAGCCTCAAGGCTTCCTAGAGCTTGAATCACAGAATGAGGGCAGGAGGGAGTTTGGTGTGCTCAGCTCCTGCCCCTCCCCTGCCAGCCCCCAGCTCCCCCCCAGCAGGCTCATGGAGGGAAGGTGGGGCTGGGCAGAAGCCACTCAGAGGATGAGGAGCTCTGGGCTTGGTCTGACCAAGGACAGACACTCTCATTCCTTGGTGCTCCCAGTGGTGACAAGACCCCACTGTGCTCATCACAGGCCTCTGCCTTCCCAGCTCTGCTCTGGGCAGCTCAAAGACACCTGCAAGGAAATTCACACCCATGCACTCCACTGCAGTGGCTGCTGTAATGGGAATCCACTGGTGGGACCCCGAGGGACAAACTGGAAGCACACGTGCCTGTACATGTGTGTCTGTGCATCCACAGAGGTCAAGAACTATGGAATATCTTGAGCTGGAAGGGACCCACAAGGATCATCAAGTCCAACTCCTGGCCCTGCACAGACACCCCAACAATCCCCCCCTGTCTCTGAAAGAATAATCCCAACCCTCCTGGAGCTCTGGCAGCCTTGGGGCCATGACCAAACCCTGGGGAGCCTGTTCAGTGCCCAACCACCCTCTGGGGGAAGAATATTTTGCTACTATTCAACCTAACCCTGCCCTGGCACAGCCCCAAGCCATTCCCTGGGGTTCTGTCCCTGGTCACAGAGAGGAAAGATTGGAGCTGCCCCTCTGAGGAAGCTGCAGAGCCTGATGAGCTCTGCCCTCCCCTCCAGCTGAACACACCAAGTGCCCTCAGCCACTCCCCCTGTGGCCCCTCCAGGCCCTTCCCCATCCTCATGTCCCTCCTTTGGGCACCCCCTAATAGCTTTAGATCCTTCTTATTGTGGCAGCCAAAACCAACCCTGGGATTTAAGGTGAGAGAACAGCACCTTACAAAGCAAGGAGGTGATTCACTATCCAGTGATGAACCTGTTGAATGATGAGTGATGGATTTGTTGCCCGTCTGAGGTTGCCTCCCTGTTCTGTGTTATCAGCCTTGTGTTGTGCCACCACTGCCTGTCACCAGCAAATTGCACAACAGAGACAGTAGTGAGATTGTCTCAGTCCTGGTGGGGATGAACCCCAAAACTCAGAAGTAAGAGCTTTTCAAAAGGCTTCGCTGCCTTCCCAGCACAGCCCACCTGGGAGACTTTGGTACCACTTTACACAGGTGCCTCTGAGAACAACACTTTTATCCCAGGAGATTTACAACAATTTCCCCTTATCAAAAATCCATCTTTTCACCAAACCCCCCATGGATGTGATTTTCTTTAATTTTCCATTTGTTGTTGTTGAAATGATAATTTTCTGTGGTTTTTTTCCCATTTTCAGGGGATTTTAGCAGATTGCTATTTTCCACATCCTTTTGTCAGACCCTGGTTACCACAGGATGAAGGGCATCAGCCTTGGTCCTTGGGGGTTTTTTGCAATTTTCCCTTTGCTAATGTCCAATTTTGCAAACTTCTCCACATTAGAAAAGTGGTAAAGAGGACTGTAAAGAATGAGAATGAAAAACTAAAATAAAACCAGGGTCTGTAGTAAATCTGGGCATCACACTTTTTGGGGTTACCAGTGGCAAAGTGAAAGAAATGGGGAAAGTGGGAAGGAGGATGAACAGCTCAAATCTCTTACATGTCATGGCTGGTTTAATCAAATAATTAAAAGATATCCTTCCTGCTGGGGAAAGAACATAAACCACAGACATTTGGGGCATTTCTTCTCCAGTGCTATTGCTTTCCCCTCAATAAATTTCACCCCAGAGTGAGCTTGGTGCTGCCAGGTTCTGGCAGATGTCTCTGAATGTCCCATAGGCTTCATTGCTTTGTCCAGGATGGGGATTTTGAGGGGAATGCTGCAAGTGATGGAGAAGACTGAGGGCTGGACCAGATGACCTTTAAAGGCTTTTCCAACCCAAAATGTTCTGTGACCCCCTGGAGACAGAGAGGGGTAAGGAGGGCACGAGGCCATCCCACAGCCAGTTGCTGTGTTGGCAGCAGTGTGGGAGGTGTTTGTGGAGCAAAGCCACCACCTCCAGCCATCAGCCTCACAGCACCACTTAGAAACAGTCCCCACAACTGATGCAAAGCCCTGGTTGGTGCCAGTCCAGGTCCACCAGCAAAGCCAAGCACACACCCAGTTACAGAAGTGAAGACCAGCCATGGCCAACAGGAAATCCAGCCTTGCAGGACCTTCCCTGCCCTCTCCAGAGGCTGCTCCACCCCAAGGGATCTCCTGGGGTGACCCTGGGAACAGGATCCCTCTGTACATGAGGTTGGGCCGGTCTAGTGAAGACATTTGGCTTCATTCCCACAATGAGAGGGAAGTTGTCCCCCACCTTCTCCTGGGCACCTCCCTTGGCAACATCATCTTGTTCGCAGGTGTCGGGAACCCCCTACTCCATATCAGGAACAAACATCTCAAAAGCCAAATTTCCAAACTACGTTCAGATTATTTTGGGATGACAAGCCTCCCTGGAACAGGTACAGGGACAGTTCATTGGCGTGTGGTCAAAGCTGAAAAGCCCTGGATTCAGCAACGTGGACAAAGCAGAAAAATCCCAGCACATATAAATCAGACAGGATGGTTTTTTCTGAGGAGATGTAACTCACAGCCTGACGTTACAGTATTTCTTGGGATAGGCTGAGTGAAAGGAGTTCAGGAATTTGAAGTACGGGTGATGAGAAATTATTTTGGAACCAGCATATTCACTTTATTGAGAATAGTGGTAAGATGCCCATAAATCTTTCCAGGAGCATTTCAGGTACTTTTATGACTCTTGCAGGGGATTTATTGCATATTTTCAGAAAAAAAATATAATTTAAAAGGACATTGCTGAGCAGTTTTTATAGCTTTTATTTATTTTTTAATCTCCATTGTTTGCAAAGGCCTCCTCAGTGCTGGGAAACACAATTCTGCCCTGTTACATCTCACAGACAATGAATTTTGCTTTGTCTCCGACATGCTCAGCAGGGTTGGAGGGAGGGTGTCTTGGGCTGAGACTGGACTGGGGTAGGCATGTTGGGTGTCCCCCCTGCAGAGCTCAAGGAGCACTGGACATGCTGCAAGTGGCTCCCCACAGATGGGCAGTGGGATTTCAGGGCAGGCACTTGGTGGGATGGATTCCTCTGTGCTGGATTTCGCTGTGGGAGGGTCACAGAGAGTTTCCCATTGTACTTAAAAGCCCTTTTTTTTCAGTGGTGTTGAAAAACCGTGTGGAGCCCTGGCATATGCCAAGGGCTGCCTTTGAAAACCGAGCTGATGAGGACTGGGGGGTGTTCCCTATATTTGGGCACAGCACTTTGGGAGGGAAGGGTCTGTTTTGTCTGGTTCCACCAGAAGCACCTCTTATCAATCATGGAATCAGAGAATCTCCTGAGCTGGAAGGGACCCACAAGGACCATCCAGTCCCACCTCTGGCCCTGCACAGACACTCCAACAATCCCACCCTGTCCCTCAGGGTTGTCCAAACCCTCCTGGAGCTCTGGCAGCCTTGGGAATGTGACCAAACCCTGGGGAGCCTGTTCAGTGCCCACCCACCCTCTGGGGGAAGAATCTTTCCCTAATATCCTACCTAACTGTGCCCTGACACAACTCCAGCCATTCCGTGGGTCCTGTCACTGTCACACAGAGCAGGGATTGGAGCTGCCCCTCAGAGGAACTGCAGCCCCCACTGAGCTCTGCCTTCAGTGTCCTCTGCTCCAGCTGAACACACCAGGTGACCTCAGCTGCTCCTCATATGACCCCTCTTGACTCTTCACCATGGCTGTGTCCCTCCTTTGGACACTCTCTAATGGCTTCATACCCAGGCTGGATGATCCCCAACTTCAACAGAGATGTTTTCCAAATCTGCAGCACTTCTGGCCAGAAACGCAACCCTGGAGTTTTGGCTCCTGCAGCCTTCTTTGGAAAGCCTGAGTTTGTTTAGCCTTCCCTGGCCTTCCTGTTCTTAATTGAAGTGCTGCTCCTGAGGCCAGTCACGTTGTGCTGGTGTCTCCTCTGCCTGCTCCACGTTACAGGGACCCAACACATCCCAGTGCCACACACTGAGGCCCAGCAGCACCTGGCAGGGAGGGCACAGGCAGTGTGAGCACTCGTGCTGTGCTGTGGGCAGCAGGGGAGGAGCTGCCTGCAAGGGCTCCATCCTCCTGGCAGAGAGGAGAGGTGCTGGGGCCAGAGGATGGAGTGGGAGGATGGACCAGAAAGCATCACTTCCAGTCTGACTCCTTCATGGACCAGGAGAGCCTCTTCCAGAAACCCCTTCCTAGTAATGCTCCCTGGAGGATCTGCAAAGAGGAAAAAGTTAAAGACATTAATCAGGCAAGTCTGGCTCTTTTCCCCTTTCTTTGTCATCATCACCGACCCCTCCAGTTTTGTGGGTTTTTCCCTCATTCTCTCTCCCATAAAATAATTTGGTGGCTGTTGTCCCTTTAAATACTTATGAAAACTCATAAAACTATGTGGAAACGAGCAGTCGTTTTCTTCTTAGAAAGAGGCTTGTGCCAGCAAAGCAGAAAAAAAAATCTTGCTCAACTGATGCAGAGAAAAGGAAGAAATAAAGGAAGCCAGGAAGCGAGAAGGGATGTGAGCAAGGAAGGTTGATTTTCACGTGTCCAGAACAATTGCCTTTCCAGAGACTGTGACCATGAACATCAGCATTTTCAAGGCTTGTTCCAGAAAGCCCATGAAATCTAATTGACAAAAATGGGCTCCTCCATCTCCAGCTGTCAGTTCCTAAAGACGTGGTGAGCTCTGAGAGAAGAATGCGAGGTGGAAAGCACCTCTCCTGTGGCCAGGACTCTTCTTCTACAAACTCCTTCAGTGCAGTAGGATTGGGATGGAGAGGAGAAGGTGCTGAGCCCTGGGGGAGCCTTTTTCAGCTGGGCAGCTGAAGCTGCTGCCAAGCCCCTCTCTGGAGAGGATGCTTTGGTCAGGGTTGCTTGTTAACAAGTCCTTGACAGCATTTCTTGGGATGCTGTCTTCCCACCAAAGGGAAGGTTTGAGCACCTCTGTCCCAGCCCTCAGGGACTGTGCATCAAAGAAATCCATTGCACTAAGAGGATGCTCAAACTGCAGGCCCTGGATTTCTCCTCTCCCAGGGCACCAGCTCCTCAGACAGGGCAGGCTGGTGGCTTTTGAGCTGCAGGTGTTCAGCCCACCTGTGCTGCTGTGAACAAGTGGCCCTGATGCACTCCTTTGCATGTGGTTTTCCTCAGCCTGGTCTTTCTTAAATCCTCTTGACAGAAGATCCCAGGAGCTGGTGGCATCAATTTCCCAAACAAGGGAGGTCTCTCCATGAAGTAAAATCACAGCAGCTAAAAAGCTTCCTCTGCAGGTTCATGAGTTTGTTTATTTCTGTTGCCTTTTATCGAGTAACTGATCTATTTTCTTGCATTTTCCACAGTGTCATTGGAAGCTGAAGCTCACAGTGGGCTCAGCAATTAGTGGTAGCACAGAAATATAAGGCAAAAACAAGTATTGCTAATGAGCTGACACATTAAACAATGAGTCACACTTCCATAAGGAGCCCAAATCGAGTTATAACCCTAAATAAACAAGCTGTGAGAAACAGTTTACAAAATATGAATGTGTTACTTATTTAACTGCTGTTGAGAAGCTGCGATCTGAACCCTGAGATGTATTTAAATATCTGAAACAAATATTCATCGTGTGGTTTATCAGGACAAGGAGGGGGAGGTGGCACAGTTGGGATGGGTGGACCCTGCAGACGGATGAGGGAACTAGCAATGGGTGGGTTTGGGATTGTGTCCTCTGCCCCACATCCTTCCCCATCTGCAGGAAAACCAAGCATGGGCTGTCCCACACCAGGGAAAGGAGGCAGCAAGGGCTGAGAGCTGCAAATGGGAATGCTCCTCCTCACACAGGGCAATGTCAGCAATTTGGGATATCTCAGGCTGCTGAAGAAAGCCATCACAGGGTCAGGAAGAGCCCCATGGCTTTTCATTTGGGGACTAAAAGGCAAAACTGAAGATAAATGGTTCAACCTGAATTGAATGAGAAATTTCCTTTATCTTTCATCAGGGTCTATTGTGATAGGACAAGGGGGAATGGTTTTAAACTGAAAGGGGTGAGTTTGGGTTAGACATATGGAACTTTTTTATGATGAGGTGCTGAGGCCCTGGCACAGGCTGGGGAGAGAAGCTGTGGCTGCCCCATCCCTGGAAGTGTCCAAGGCCAGGTTGCATGGGGCTTGGAGCAACCTGGGATAGAGGAAGGTTCTCCTGGCAGTGAGGATGGTCTAGATGGCCTTTATAGATCCCTTCCAACCCAAACCATTCTGTGATTCTATAGCTCTCTGGATCTACTGAAAGGTCACAATAAGCTCAACTCAGAGCCTTGTCTTCTCCAGACTGAACAATCCTAGACCTCTCCACCCCTATTCTCTCCACACCTCGGACTGGGGGTGGTTTGTGTTCATCCCAAAGAGAAGACAGAGTATGTGCTGGAGAGGAGGATGTTTCCCTGCCCTCCAACTTGGCAGTCACTTGGGAATCTCCAGGCTGCAGGTGCCACCAAGGGAGAAGCGTGGGGAGGGGGTGTAATGTGGGGCTGCTCCAGCTGTGCCCCAGAGGATGTAACCCTTGGATGTAACACAGAGCTGTAGCCCTGCTTTGCACCACTTGGCTACTCTAAGACATCCTCCCTTGAAACAGGAGTGGGTGACCACCACAGCACTGGCCAAAGTCCCCCCAAATTGCCAGTGCCTCACTCTTCTCTCTGTTCAGTCTGCCAATGGCACCAGAGCCAGCTATGGGTCTGTGACACACTCCCCCAACTGGCTCCAGCATTCTCTCCAGGGTTTGCTCAGAACTATGGTCACAGCTCTGATCCTTCCCAAACCCTCCTGGCACTCATCCCATCCTCCCATCCCTCTGCCCAGGCTCTTCATCCTCTCACACCTCTCCGTGGCTGCTTCCCTGGGCCAGAGAGAGAGACAGTCCTCAAGTCCCAAGTGGCAAAAGTACTGGGACAAGCTCCAGGGCTGGCAAGGTGAAGAGATGTTAGAAGATATTAGGAATAACATAAATCCCAGCAGTGGCAAAGGGTGCTGCTCCAGAGATGGGGAAATTGCTCATCACAGGGGAGGAGAGGCAGCCGTGACCAGGGAGTGTTTCTGTTCTGTGTGTTTGGGAGGAAGCACTTGCAGTAAGCAAGGACAATGAAGTGCTCTTCAGCCTCTTTGCATCTAAGGAGAATGTCAAACAACATCTACATGGGACAAACATTTTCAAATCACCCTAAAAATAATAGTAATCTCAATAATCAGTTTAATTTCATATGTCAAGAGTCTGAAAAGAGCTGGTTGAGGGTTTCTGCAGCCCTCCACTGTTAGTGCTAAATGATTTTGTGACCAGAGAAATGAGTTGCAGCATGTTGGGCAGGTCCAGAGCTCAGACTCTGCCTGGCCCCAAATTCATCACAAAAGCACCAAGGCAGTTCAGGATGGTGTTCCCTTGGGGCTTTTGTCTCCCACACCTCAGGTCAGCAGCAAGGGGATGAGTTGTCTGCCCCACTGCATGTGAGTAGCTTAGTACAAGTTAATTCATATCCTAGAAATGCCCTTTTGTCTCCAATATCTGCAGAGGAGCAGCCCAAGGGATCCACCTGCGTGGGAGAAGCTGATGTTTGACTATTCAAAGTCTCTTTCTTTCCACACACGTAAAATAAGAGAATTCTTTAGGTTGGAAAAGACTTCTAAGAACATTGAGTCAAACCACACAGGGACACTAGAGTGTATGTACTGGGCTGGACCCAGGCTCCATCCAGATCCTGGGCCAGCTCCAACCAGGTCAGCAGCAGGTCAGAGATGGAAGTCCAGCACTGAACCATCCTTCCCCAGGGTATTTTCCTGGCTTCAGGAATCATGCAGGGATTACCAGAGCTGCACGTAGCATTTGGGTCAGTCCAGCAGGTCCAGTGGCAGTCAGCAGTGGCCCTGTCATCCAGGAATTTGTCTCACTTGCCTTTCCAGATATTTATATTTTTGACCTTCATGACGTAGTGTGGTGATGAGCTCCCCAATCTAATTAAACACCCCATGGAAGGGTGTTGCTGAGGCACTCACTGGGATGCTGGATGTGGCTTTGCTGTCCGGATCTTCTAGAGGAGGTGGAAAGTTTGCAGTGAGGGTGTGGGTGTGTGATGCAGGCACAAAAATCCCTTAGGCTGTGAAATGGGCAGAGGACAGAGCTCTCCTCCTTGCCAAAGAAGCACCAGGAGCTTCAAGGAGAGGGACTCAGAACCCCACGGTGGGTGCTGGGTCCCCCTCCCCACCTCAGACATGAAAGGTGTCCTCAGCAGTGCAGGGGGAACTGAAGGGTCAGAGATGGAGATGGACCCTGGTTTCCCTTTCCCACAAGTTGCCAAGACCCCTCCTGCCCTGGAGCACAGCCCCATCCCAGGGCAGGACAGGCTGTCCAGGGCTCTGGGACCCCAGGCAGCCCGAGGCAGCAGCACAGCAGGGAGCAGCCCCCAGCCCCCGGCTGGTGGGGATTTCTTCTCTCTCTTCCCCAGTCTCCAAGCCTGCCTCTTCCCAAGCTCTCTGTCCCCTCAGGGCAATTTCCTCACAGCCTGTGTCGGGAGGTGTGAGGGCAGCAGCTCCCAGGGCTGTGCCAGCTGCCTCAGCCCCACTCCAAACCATTCTCCATCCCTGAGCAAACAGCACAGATCCCACCACGGGCAGCCTACCCCCGACAATTACCTCAGCACACACCTTGGGTCTTAAGTACATGGTTAGAAACAGATCAGTGTGAGACATCTCCTTAAGTCTCATCTGGGAATCGCTGCTATCACCAAGCCCTGCTTTCCCAGTCAAAGATGATTTACTCTGATCTGCACTATTGATTTTATTGTGGGAAATGTGGTGATACCTAGAGAGAGAGTGAGACAGAGATTTGACTTATGTGAGCATGTGGGGAAGGCTCCAGTCCCCACCATAGCGCCTGCCTTTTCTACATCTGTACCAGAATTATTTGTAGTGTTTTATGCACCCATCTGCTCCCTGCATGCTCTCTATAAATCTCACTGGCTCTCTCACACACACACATGTTTGCTTTCCATGTAGATTACTTATGATGAGAGTCTAATTAGACCCGGGGAAGCCTGCCTACAGAGCGAGCCTGGGGAGAGCTTAATTAAAGTCAATGGAGAAAATTATAGGGGGAAAAAAAAATTAGGGCAGCAAGGAAAAAATATCAAGGAAGAAACCGAAGGGGGAAAAAAAGAGGCATGGAAGTAACAGCAGCAGCGAGGGAGAGTGTGAGGCTGCCAGGCTTCCAGGAGCAGCCACTCCAAGCTCCAGGGTCGAGAGCAGGACTCCTGGTGCTGCAGCCTGGAAAGCCCAGGGAGTGTCTGTGGGTCAGGAATGGGGCAGGTGACAAGGTGGGTGGATGCTCAGATACTTCTGAGCAGGAACCCTCCCCTCCTCCCTGGGATATCCTCTGCTGAGGGTGGGTGAGATGGGGTGGGAGAACCACCTGGCCCAGGGTCTCCTCTTCATGTGTGACTTGAGTTCTCCCAGTCTCACTCTCACCACGTACCCATGAACTGGGAAACAGGAGATGTGCAATGGATGCACACGGTCTGGTTCCTCGCTGTGTCTGCCCCCAGTCCCCAGAGGGAACTCTCATTCTCACATGGGAATTTGTTACCCTTCTGCACATGGGATGTGAGGAGATGGAGAATCTGGCCTGAGAGGGAAGTGGGGATTTTGGGAGTCACCACAGTGCATTGAGGGCACTCTGTGTGCCCCCTGCAGCACAGGGCACTGTTCTCCCCCAGCAATGGCACTGTGGAACCCAGAAACTCCTGCCTGAGGGAGAGCATCTCTTTTATAAAGTCTTGATTTAAAGATCACAAATGATGGAGAATCCGCCACATCTCTTAGCAAATTGCTCCAATGGTTAATTATACTCCCTGTTTAAAAGATGCATCTTATTTCCAATTTAGGTTTTTCTAGCTTCAGCTTCCAGCCAATGAATCTCATCACATTTTTTATCTGCTAGATTAAAAACCCCTCCATTATCAGAAATCTCCTCCCTCCGTAAGTATTTATAGACTATGATCAAGTTGCCTCTTAACCTTCCCTTGATAAAGTAAATAGGCTGAGCCACTCCATCTCTCCCAGTCAGCCAGGCCTTGCATACCTCCACCCTTTCCTCCTGGTCTTCCCTGAGCCTCCCTGGGCCTGAACCATCCTCGTCCAAGTCCCTGGATCAGGGCAGGTGAGGAGTTGTTGTCCTGAGTGTTGCCATGTGCAGGTGGAGGACCAGGGAGGCTGGTTGTGCCACGGTGCTGCTGTAAGAGGTCTTGGTGTGGGTGGGATGTGCTCTGTGCCCAGGGTGGTACCAGCACAGAGGGGATCCTCCAGTGAATACAGAGAGGGACAGGGTGCAATGGCTTTAGGAACAGAGATAAGTACTTAGGAATCACAGAATCATTAAGACTGGGAAAAGACCTTCAAGGTCATCAAGTCCAACCTTTGACCATCACTGCCCTGGGCAGCCTGTGCCAGGGCTTAAACACTCTTTCAGTGAAGAAATTTTTCCTAATATCCAACCTGAACTTCTGTTGCAATTTGAGGCCACTTCCTCTCGTCCTGTCTCTTGTTCCCTGGGAGCAGAGCCCCATTCCCCCCAGCTCCCCCCTCCTGTCAGGGAGTTGCAGAGAATTCCAGGTCCCCCCGAGCCTCCTTTTCTCCAGAATGAGCCCCCCCAGCTCCCTCAGCTGCTCCTCATCAGTCTTGTGCTCCAGCCCCTTCCCCAGCTCCATTCCCTTCTCTGGACACACTCCAGCCCCTCAAGGTCTGTCTTGTTCTGTGGATCCCAAAACTGAATCCAGGATTTGAGGACTGACGTGCTCATAAGAGGGAAGCCAGAAGAAGAGGGGAGTGATGCAGGGAAAGCATCAACTGTGCAGGGGATGGGTGCAGCACCATTTTGGAGGGCAGGGGCTACAGGATCACAGTGCAAAGTCTGCTGGGGGTGATGCTGCTGCACCAAAATCACTCATCAAGGAGAGCTAGACAAGTATATCTGTACAGGCAGGAGGGAAGGAGCTCTGAATGTCCCATATGGACAGGCCTGGGGGTTCTGCCAGGTCTTGGTGATGGTCAGCTCAGGCTCAGGGTCGTCTGTGCTCCTCTCAAAAGGTGCAGAGTGAGGATGGGAATACCTGGAGAACCTGAGCTGAGAAAGTCACTCACATTATGGCTCTGTGCTGCTGCCAGAGGTGTGATGAGCTCCCCCAGGACTGTCCTGTCTGGGATAATTTGGCATGAGCGATGCAGACATCTGTCTTCAGACAGCTGGCTGTCCTGCAGCCGTGTTGACAAGAACAAGCTGAGCTTCCTGCTGCTTGTTGCTCCAGTCCAAGGCAAAGAGAGAAGTCCCTGGATGATGCAGTGTGTCCCCTTCACAGGGTCTGCTTCAGGCCTGGAGCGTGATCAGACTCAGCTGGGAGTAGGGCAGGATGGGCTGATGTTTTCAGCATCATTATGGAGTTCCAGACTGACACATTCCCTCCATAGCAACACTTTAACAGTGCTATCTCCTCCACTATTGGGCACCTTCTCATGGATCAGGTTTGTAACCTTGGGATGGCTTGAGACAGCCTTGGCAGGAGCTTGTACCCAAAATGGTGGAGTCTGATGGGAACATTCCAACCTGTGCAGTGCTGTCCACAGGCTGGGATCAGTATGCCTCCCACAGCCTGGCAGCCCTCAGGGATTCCCCCTGCCCTGTATCTTGTCACATTCCTCATGCACTGGTGTGTGACAAATCCCAGGAGCAAGGGGAGTGCTAAAGGGAACAGTGGCTCCCGGTGGTTCTGCTCCTTCCCCTTCCCTGTGTTACAGACTGCTAAATCCTCTCCACTTGGGCTGAAAAGGGGTTTTCCTGGAAAGCAGCGATACAGATGTGCTCCTGCTCACAACATCCAGCTGTGGATTCTAGTGCTGTCAGCTTAACCTCATCCTCACCCACTGACAGCCAGAGCATTTGGGGCAGGGCTGTGCCCAAGGCAACCTCCTCTTGCTTCATGGAGACCCAGGGGATGGGGTCTAGGGCAGCACAGAGTCCACCAGGCTCTGGAAAGCCGCTCCTGCAGGCCAGTGAAATCAGGATCCTGCTGTGAGCACAGGCAGTGTGTGGGGGAAGGCTCCCCCCGTCCCTGGAAAGCCTCCTCACACCCACAGCCGCAGCCCCTGGCTCCTCCTGCCTGGTGTCAGATGCAATAAGTGAGACGAGCTCTCCCAGTACGGCCAGCACACACTGTGTGGTCTCCCTCTGGCTTTAGGCTCCCAGAATTTCTTCTTTTTTTCTGAGAGATGTCAGGCTGAATAAAGCTAAATAGATCCTGATGGAGGAAAACTGCAGTTAAGTGGGTTGGCTGACTGCTTGCCTTCTTTTTATTTTGTTTTCTAACTTGTCACAGATAGAAAAGCACCAGGGAAATGTACTGGCAGGCCCTTGGTCACGGTCCCTCGCTCTCTCAGGCTGCGTCCCCTGAGCCTGGTTAGCTTTGCCTCCCTGCCAGGACAGGAGGCCACCCCGGTCCCAGGAGGAGGGTCAGCACCTGACAACTGTGAAATGAAACTTGTGTCACCTTGTAACTGGAAGATTAGTAAAGGACCACCCATCCCTGGTGACTCAAAGTCAGCAGGATCCTGCCCACAGCCATCTCCCTCCTGCAATGCCAATCCCGGGAGCAGATCCCAGGAGCTCAAGGCAATGAGCTGGTGGGAGGCAGAGACCATCCCATGGGGATGCCCTGATGAAGGATGAGGAGGGCAGAGATAAGCCCTAAGTCCCTGCAGAGTGAGCAGATCTCGTGCTGTCAGTGTGCACCGTGTGATGTGTGACCCTGCACTCACACAGCCCCTGCTCCCAGTGTCAGCAGCCTCAGCTCCCCTTCAGGTGTGCAACTTTCCAGGGCACACGGTGCTGGAGATGGCTTGGAAATGGGATCATTATGAATCATAGACCAATGGAATGGTTTGGTTGGGAGGGACCTCAAAGCCCATCTGGTTCCACTCCCTGCCATGGGCAGGGACACCTTCCACTATCCCAGGTTGCTGTGAGCTCCGTCCAACCTGGCCTTGGACATTTCCAGAGATGGGGCAGCTACAGCTTCTGTGGGTAGTGATGATGGATTAAAGCAGCCTGAGGCAGGATGTGATCCAACAATTGTGTTGGAACCTTCTGATTTTTGAGCTAGATTTCTGATTCTGGGGGGAGGCCAATTTGTGTTTTCCCTTGTTTGGAAGCCACCACTGTCCAGAGCACCTGAGAGGCATCACCCAACAGTTGTGATAGAGAAAAGTGCTGGTTGAATCTCAAATAGTGACTGGGGGGAACTGCTTCACCACTGGCTTTCAAGAGTCCCTAAACAGGCTGACAAAGTGGAACAGCAGATAGAGGTGTTTGGGGTACATGTCATGACAACATTCCATAACAAAATTTGATCATTTTGGAGAAAATTTTCTCTACAAAACATCTCCCAAGTTCAGCAAAGACCAAGCACAGAAGATCATGCAAATGCAATAGGTGAGGTGAATTCAAAGATTTCATTTCAAAACCCATGGTTTGGTGGTGACCATGGGGGTGGTGCTGGGTTGACCTTTGCAATTGCTGATCTTAAAGGTCTTTTCCAACCTTAACAAATTTATTAAAATTTACCTCATGGCACTGAAACTGCTCCACACTATGGCCAGACATGCACTACCTGGGATTAACTGTGCTGTCCCACATTGGTCAGAAAAGGTTATTGATAGCAAAGATACACCCCTAGTGTGTGACCTCTGTAGCCAAAGTCAGGAACAGAGCACAGAAACCCCAGGGAATCCCACAGAGTCTCGGGGCATCTTGGGTCATCACAGACTTGCTGGATTTCACAGAGAAAATTGCTTCTTGTTAGAGGAACATGACTCAGATTCCATGGAGTGGTGATGATTGGCACATCAAGCAGAAATGCAATTCTCTCTTGGAGTTTCCTCACTGGATTTCCAGAGGTGCTGAGAAGAGCACAGCAGCAGCCCATGATTTCAAAGGCTCAGCTCTGTAATTCCCTCCTGGTTTATCAGCTTGGGCTCATACCCAGGTGATGAACCATCGAGTGGGTTGGAAGGGAAGCACCAGTGGCAGAATCCAGTAAAACCCCAACCACCAGCTGCCCACAGGAGCCCACAGGGATATTACAGGGACCAGCAGAAACAGGACAGTCATAGACTGTTCCCTGAAATATTTTTTCTAGTTTATTCCAGGTGTCCTGGTGCCCCTCCCAAAGCTCAGGAGTTTTGAGACCTGGGGTTTTGTCTCGCCTTTTCTTTTATATTTTATTCTCTTCTTTTCTGCCTTATCCCTTTTTTCCTTGGTGGTGGAGGAGGTAAAGCCAATGAAAATTTTTAGGTCTTTTAAAACTGATCATTTCCAAAGCACTCCCTTTCTTTTAAAGGACAGAAACTTAGTATCATTTTTGCTGATGTAGTATGTAATTTTTCAGTCATCTCTAATCACAGAGAGCCCCACTGGAGCCACTTCCTCAGATGTCTGAAGGTATCTGGACCAGATCCTAGAGCCTATAAGATTTTTGGGGTCACATCAAGTGATCCAAGCTTTTTCAGGGAGTACCATGGGCAAGAACACACACAGATGCCAGATGCAGACACAGCCGGGTCCTGAGCAGGGCACCACATCTTCTGACCAGGAATCCAGCTGGGCCACCTTCACTCAAGCCTCAAGCACCCAACAAAGGTATGTTTGAAGCTCTGGCATTTCCTGGGACCTGTTTTTAGTTACTCCTCTGTAACAGGGATGTGTGTTATGGGAACAGTACTAGCAAATAAATACAGACCTCTCGCCAGCCCTGCCCACACATCAGACCATCCACAGAAATGTGTCCACAACAGGATGGCAGATGATTGTCTTCCTTTGTTTTAGCACTGAATGTTCACCAGTGTGGTTTGACAAGCCCAGTTTGTGCTCTGCTGTTACAGAGACATTAGAAATGTTTGGACAGTGGGTAACTTTGCAGCTGAAATACCTTATACCCCCCAGGTATTTCTCATGGGAGGGGGCACTTTTTTAGCCACCCTCTTTTAATGTGGTTCCACGGAGGGGGCTCTGCCACCGTTATTTGGTGATGATTTCTGCATGAGAAGTGAAATCATGATGCTACACAGGAGCGTGGACATCCCTGAACAGCTGAAGAATCAGAGCAAGTGCTGGAAATCAAGTCCTGGGCATGCAGGGCTGTGGGCAGCTGCCTCTCCCCTCCAGTGGAGGTTAATCAGTGCTCATTAAACCTAAGCTGGATTTTCCTGGAGAGGTCTTAAAAACCTGAATTCCAAGCTGCACTTCCCCATGACCCCAAACTCAGACCACAAAGCTGAACCTCCACTGGCTCGTTGACTTTGTGGGGCTGTGCCCATGATCCCTCAGAGAAGTTTCTTGTTGCCTTCTGGGCATCTCCAAAGCATTTTGTCCCAACAACAGGGGTCTGGATGTGCCAATTTCCACCAGACTCCTGTGACAGGGAAGCTCAGGCCCCATGCTGGTGAGAGGGAGGGATCCCCACGGATGCTGGGCTTTGCTGGCACACCAGAGCGATGTGCTGGTGCTCGCCTCTGATTTATTGGCAGGGCTGGGAGGTGTTGCATTGGGTTAAGTATTAACAGATCTCATGAGCCTCATTAGCTGTCCTCTTTTCACTCTCCAGCTGAAGAGTTACTGCTCCAAAATCTATAGTGCCTTGGCAGCTGCCTGGCTGATTCCCAGGTTAACCCTCCCCGAGCCTGTTCCCTCAGGCTCCTGCACGGGTCACTGTGCCCGTGGTGTGTCACAAACCACGGATCCAAAGCATCCCAGAACTGGTGCTCTCCTGCTTGCTGGGCAGCAAGGCAGGAGGTCTGCTGGGCTGTCATCATACCCACGTCTCTGCCCTCCAGAAGCAGAAAGCCAGACCCCCTGTCTCCCCTTCTTTGCTGACATGCCAGCAAAGGCTTGTCCCTGCTGCAGACCCCCGGGCACTGGGGTATCACCCCACGCAAGAGGTCTCAGCTGGGAAGAGCCTACGAGGTCTGCAGGAGGGATCTGCCTGACTGAAAGTGGGCACCTGTCCACTGGCATCTCCATCAGGGCCAGCCCCCCAGTCCCCTCCAGCAGAGTCCATCACCCCCCAGTGACACAGATACCATCTGACTTCATCACATCCACAGCAGATGACAACAGGCTCAGGAGTTGTGGGCTCTGCAGGTGCAGGACATGTCTTCAGGTGGATCAAACTCAAGATGTCCCTGTGTTTGGTCAGGCAAAGCCCATGGCCAGGGCTCTCCTGTCATGAGTAGCTGAGGAGCATGACACAGTCCATCACAAATTGTTGGAGACATCTCATCTCCACCAGACAACGGGAGCAGCCACAGGGCTGCAATCTCCAGAGATCTTTGCTCCAAAGACACTGAGCATAGGGCCAGGAGCAATCACAGGTCTGATCCCTCAGGCATGAGCTGTGACCCAGACACCTCTTAAGACTGATGTGATCCTCAGGCATCCCTCAGGTCCTGATGGAGATGGGGAATGCAGTGCTGCCCCGGCAGTGTGCTCAGCTGCATCTGACACAGTGAAATATTTGAGCCTCTCTCCTGCTTGAGTGTGGTTTCAGCTTCTTCAAAAGGAGGCAGCCCAGAGCTGTGGAATTCATACCAGATCCTGAAGGTCTATCAGAGGCAAGAGCACGAGGGATATCCTGTGGAGGGTTTCCTGCTGGCCCCCAGGCTCCAACCCCTCCAACCAAGTGCCCACAGCCCACACGGGAGGTAGGGAGCGTCATGACCTGGCTGTCCTTCTCAAGGGCAGCTCTTGTTTCAACAAGCCTTGGACAGTTCCTGCAGCTCCCAGTAAGTCCATGCTGAAAAGCATTTCCTTTGGACTTGTTAATTGTTAAACAACTCTGCGCCTTAATTACAGAAGAGAGTCAAGCAGCCAGGTGCGTTATGGGGAGAGCTGGAGGTTAACGAGCTGGGCAAGGTCAGTATCTGACCTGCTCCTCCCCTGCCCCTCCTCTGCTCTGTCAGGCCTGGGAAGGGCTGTGCAATCCCAGTGTTTCACATCCCGTTAACCAGCACCTGTGGGCAGGAGCTGCCATGCCAGGGACCAGGATCCTGCTCAGGGCAGAGCAGAGGGCACTGGGAGTTGCTGGTGGGGACCTAGGCACGTTTCCAGTGATGAGGAAATAGTTTCCTGGAGCACATGACTGTGCAGGTAGTGACCAGGGTGATGGTCAGTGGGGCTCTGCAGTGGGCAGTGAGCTCCAAAGGGAGCCTCCTGCTCCCTCTGCGGGGCTCTTAGAAAGACTCCACATGGTGGACAGACAGAGATGAGCTGGGGAAAGGCAGCATCTTGGGGGAGCTGGGTTCAGGGAGTGCTTTTCCACTGTGCAGAGCTGGCTGTGAGCCACTGCTGGTACTCACACGATGGCAACTTCTCACAGCATCTCTCCACCCTGCTGTGTGATGCTGCTGGTCCCCACAGCCAGCACACTGCCCACCTCACCCCCCTTCACAGGGCTCTCCTGCTAGCTCCCTTGAGGCAGGAACCAACCCCTTTCCTCCTCTCAGGGGCAGAAGCATGTGTTCAGAGAGATCTGTGCCTCATCTGGGAGAAGAAAAATGAGATCTGATGGCTCTTGAGCTGCTTCTGTGGAGGTCTCAGTGCTTCCCAGCGGACCTTCAGCAGTGCCCAGGATGCACATGATGCCAGGAAATGAGGTGCATCAAAAGCTTAGCACTTATTGTCACTGATGTGTTTAAATACCTTTGCAGATACAGAGCCAAGTGACATCCTGAAGGTCAGTGAGGAGATCAGTGGGATTGCGAGTCAGGAAATGATCCCAGGCTGGCCACACCATCTGAGTGCCGAGGGGGAGTCAGCCTTTGGCCAGATGCTGTTCACCAGCCCATCAATAAGTTGGCAGTCAATACCAAATCTCTGTGGATACAATTTGTCGATGACATAAAGATTGGCAGAGTGGTGATTAATGAGGCAGTCACGTGGAGCTGGATCGCTTCCCTCGCTGGGCCCATTCCAACAAAATCTGTTTTAATAGCCTCAGATGCTAAGTAGTGCACCCCTGAGCAAGGGCTGAGCTGGAGCTGGGGCCAGGCCTGGCAGCAGGAGCAGTGGGAGGGTCTTGGGCATCGGCTCCTGGGATGAGCAAGGGCAGAGTAAGAACCTCCATGGAGAAGTGCTGGCATAAATGAACCCATCGACCTGAGGCACCACAAGTCACACTTGAGACCACTGAGTCTGGGGGTGTCTGGTTCCATCCAGCGGTCCTGAATGGGAATCCAAAACCCTTCTCCCTTCTGAGCCTATAGGAAGGAACAACTTTTCTCTCACTTTTGGTGAGGACAGCAATGAAGGCACTTGGGTGCAGGGGTAAAATGTCTGTCCAGGCCCTCAAAGGATGCCTGGCTCAGGCTCAGGACAGGGATGTAAAAGATCCCTGCCCAAACCCCCACGTTCAAACCCCCCACATTGCTGCCCCCAGGGTCCCTCATGCCCCCACCCTGCAGCCTGGGGGTTTGCTTGGCATCACCACCTGCATGTCAATGACAAAGGAAGCTGGGCTTTGTGTTTAGAAAATAAACCCCAGAGCATGTCCCTGAACCAGGATACTAGTTCCAGTGCTCAGAAATGCTTTCTTGGGTCTGGTGGACCTTCCCATCACCAGATCCCCTGCTGCCCCAGCAAGACCTTTCCCAGAGCTCACTTGTTGCTGTTTCTCAAGGGTGACAGAAATCTCCAAGATCTTTAGTCACAGAATCATAAAATTGTAGAATGGTTTGGGTTAGAAGGGAACTTTAAAGGTCACCTAGTTCAACCCCCTGCCCTGGGCAGGGACACCTCCCACTCTCCCAGGTGGCTCCAACCTGGCCTTGGACACTCCCAGGGATGGGGCAGCCACAGCTTCTCTGCCCAACCTGGGCCAGGGCCTTTCCACCCTCCCAGCCAACAATCCCTTCCCACTATCCCATCTGTCCCTGCCCTCTGGCACTGGGAAGCCATTCCCTGGGTCCTGTCCCTCCAGCCCTTGTCCCCAGTCCCTCTCCAGCTCTCCTGGAGCCCCTTTAGGCTCTGCAAGGGGCTCCAAGCTCTCCCTGGATCCTTCCCTTCTCCAGCTGAACACCCCCAGCTCTCCCAGCCTGGCTCCAGAGCAGAGGGGCTCCAGCCCTTGGAGCATCTCCATGGCCTCCTCTTGAATTGCTCCAGCAGCTCCAGGTCCTTCCTGTGCTGGAACCCCAGAGCTGGAACAGCTCTGCAGGTGGGGTCTCACCTGAGAGGAGAAGAGGGACAAAATAACTTCCCTCAACTCCAGGTCAAATTGAATTTGATGCAGCCTAGGATATGATTTGGCTTCTGTCGAAATCTACCTATTTTGCCTATGAAGATTTCCCCTCCCCAACTCAAAAGGTTTTAACCATCTGAAATCCTGAGGATGCTGGATATGAACAGAGGTTTTTGGGGATGACCCTCAGATTTAAGGGAAGGGCAAACAAAAAGAAAAGCAAAGGACAACAAGCTCCAAGGATCTCCTGCTCTGTGTCTCTTTTCTGTGCTGACCAGTGACAGGATCTTGGGGAATGGGCTGGAGTTGTGTCAGGGCAGGGTCAGGGGGGATCTCAGGCCAAGGGTCTCCTTTGCCCAGAGGGGGGTTGGGCACTGCCCAGGCTCCCCAGGGCAGTGGGCACAGCCCCAAGGCTGCCAGAGCTGCAGGAGGGTTGGGATGATCCTCTCAGGGGGATTCACATAGGGGGATTGTTGGGGTGTCCTGGTTAGGGCCAGGAATTGGACTGGATGATCCTTGTAAGTCCCTTCCAGCTCAGGATATTCTGTGATTCTGGGGTTAAATCCCACAGGGCAGCAGAGCTGTGCCAGTACCAGAATCCATTGCAGGTGTCACTCGTGCTGCCCCCACTCCTTGTGATGGAAGCCACCCCCACCTCCAAAGGCAGGCCTGGGCAGGGATTGCTCCTGGCCAGGACCCCGTGCAGGGAACAGGGGCTGCTTCACTCAGAGCCTGCTCAGTGTGCCCAGACCCCCTGTATGGGCACCCCACGGGACTGGAGCCCTCCTGCCTCCCTGCAGCACCTGCTGCTCTGGAGAAACCGTTGGAGCAGCACTGGCAGGGATTTACATCCTCGGAAAATAATTATGGGGAGAAAAGTGCTGGTATTAATCGGAGCCTCCATTTAAGGATTAACCACAACAAATGTGTTGCATGCAGGAAGTTTATTTAACAATGCTCCCATTGTACACCCCGAGAGCATGTTTGTCTTCATTAGTGCAGTAATTCATTATATGGCCTCTCTAACATTCAAATCAGAAGGAAGAATATTAAAAAAGTAATTATACTTTTCAAAGTAAAGCTTTATGGGTAAATTGTATGCAAATCGCTGTCTAAATCAGGGCGGCATATCTTAAGCAGATCTAAAAGTTGCAAAGGCTTCCACGGCATCATTGATATGTAATCAACATAGATGTATGATTCTGCTCCTTACTTAGGCAAATTTGAATGGCAATACTCAAGTAGGTAATTGGTATTTATCACAATGGCTGATGGGGAGAAGCTATAATCTTGTTACGGGTGGGACCGGCCTGCCATAAATCAACCTGCTTGGAGGTTACTGCAAGACTCTGTCACATTTGGGTTTCCAGATGCTTTTAATCACCTTTTTTAACCTTCACCTCATTTGTAATATGGGCAAATAACCTTCAGGTCTTTGAAGGCTTCTTCTGCAGGTGTCTGTGCATTCAGGGAAATAGCTGAGTGCCCTCACACCATTTGTCCACCCCGTGATGACAGCCCCTTTTCTCTAATCAAGATAGTTTAATGAGATTTTTTTTTCCCTTACTAAAATAGCGCTAGGAATAAAACATGAAATTGATCATTTATGTGCACCAGGGAAATCATGTCATTTGGAAAATAATTTAACAGGATTGGATGGTTCAGATTTACTGCCCAAAGTGTGATCAGCAGCCCTGGGGAACAGGGGGGGGAGAGCAGAGGCCATCCCAGCAGCTCCTGGGGAAGCAGGGATGGGTGGAGGACTCCCACCCACATCTCCCTGGGGGACAGATGCCCCACCACCACCTTGTCTCCCTTGCAAATCCATACTGCTTCCCTAGGCAGGAGAGGCTGTGTGCAGCTGCTGAAATCCTTCCCCCAGGTCCTGGGGATGCAGCTGGATGCCCTGGAGAGCGCTGGGATCTGGCTGAATCCTGGGATGGGGTCAGCTGGGGTGGATGGGAACATGCAACTCTCTTTCCCCAACTTCATTCCCCGGGTCCTGGTTGTGAGAGTGGGGTCCATGCAGTCCCCTGTGTCCCCACTGTCACACAGCACTGAGGCTCCAGAGAACTCTGAGGTGCCAGGGCTTCCCAAATATGCAGCAAAATCTTGGCTGACATGTCAGGGGGACCTCCAAACACCCCCCACCACATACACACCACTAGCCCCACCAATGCTTGGGAATGACCATAGCTGGGTGGGAGCAGGAGTTTGCCTCTCCTCTGGGCAAGGGAGACATGAGGTACCCAAGGTTCCAGGGCCCAGTTCTGCCCATCCTCAGAGGACCCCAGGCACCCAACAGCCCATGGGATGCTGCTGCCAGTCTTGGGGCACCAAAGGGGAGACAAGGCTCCCTCTTTTCAATGCACTGTGACTTTTCCCTGGTGCCTGCCCAGCTCCTCCATGCCAACAGCTTCACAATGCTCCCAGCATGAATGTTGGCATTCCCAGGTGTCCCTCACCTGCAGGAAACATCAGTATCTCCACTTCTGCCAGGGAGCACCTTCAGTGCACCCAACCCTACCACCGAGGGTGTGCAGGAATCTCTGTCGACTCAGCACCCTCTCAGAAACAAGATCCCTGCTCTCTCTATTCCGTTTAGTTTATGTGTGTTGGGTGGGTTTTCCATTTCCTTTTGGGGGACACACAAGCAGCTCCCACAAAAGTAGCTACCCCAGAAGACCCTGGGCGCTGTTGCTGCCGGATAAAGAGCCCTGTACCTTGTAGCCCTGACCATGGAAAGGGGGTGGGACTGGATGAGTTTAAAGGTCCTTTCCAACCCAAATCATTTTGGGATTCTATGACCTTCCAGGAAAGTGCTCCTTGTTCAACCAGCCCCTGTCCAGGCCCCTGGGTGCCCTTGCACTGAGCTGGGGAGCAGCAGCCTGGGACCTGGGAGCATTCAGGGAGGCTGAGGGGGAATCATGGCAGAGAAAAAACAATTTGAAATGTCCAAAGTGACTTGAAGAGGATTCACAGCTGAAAATAGGGGTGAAATGGTTTCTGCTGGTTATTAATGCCGTGCTATTTGTTCCATGTTATTAGTGGGCGATAATGTGCCGTGCAGAGGTGAAAAGCAGACACAGAAACGCGCGGTGGAAATTCATCTCCTCCAGCATGAGGCAATTGCAGGGCTGAAGTGGGGCACTGCTGAGCACCATGAGCTAGCAGAGATCTGAGCATTTTATGCACTGGAGAAATGAACATTTTTTTCATCCTCTTCCTTTCTACTCTTTCTTTTTTTTTTT
>VXBA01004274.1:1217597-1253197 GCA_013399895.1 Serilophus lunatus
TGTCAGAAATATGCCGTGACACGAGAGAATCCATCAAATGACACTGCATGTCAGGTCATGTCACAACATCATTAAAACATTATATCTTGTTGATGAGGCTCTTGCCATCAATTCAGAGAGTGACTGATTTGATCTGCAAAAAGTGGAAGTTTTTGTACCCTGTTTGCGAGACAACTGGCAGCTCTGTGAGAGGAAGGACTATTTCATATTCTATTTAGGGCATTAAGCTTTAATCCCATTAGAAGATTCATAGATAGAGAGATACTTCCATAGCTGGATGGATTTCTCCTATGACACCTGCACCACATGCTGCATGGAGCCATTTGAAAAAAAACCTCAAGCCTACAGTCTTCCCAGCTCCTCTCTGAGAGCTTATCTCTTCCTCTAATACAGTTTAGTGCCAGGTTTTATAGACTGCTCATGCTGTCGGGAATGTTTGCTGGTATTCTGTTAACTTGATGCTTGGCTGTTCCAACACTATTCATTTAGGGCAAGCATCTGGCATGTAGCAACAAGATGNTTGGTTCTCAAACCCCCCTGCCTGGGAATTGGGAGCCTGGTGACCAGAAGTGGGCCTGTGTGAGCTGAGAGTACCCACCCTTCAACCCCATCTTGCCCCATCAGCCTTGGTGCCAGGGCTGACCCCGGTCACCTGAGCACCAGAGGGGCTCCTGCCCATCAGGAGCAGCTGGGTCCCATCATTTTGTTTAGAACTGAGGATTACAAAGCCTCTGGCAGAAAGAGCAGAAAGAACAGGTTTAGATGGGATATTGGAAAGAAATTATTCCTTTGTGAGGGTGGGGAGGCCCTGACACAGGCTGCCCCAAGAAGCTGTGGCTGCCCCATCCCTGGAAGTGTCCAAGGCCAGGTTGGNTTATGTGATTAACCATAGCTGGGAGCCAGCATCGGTCTTGGTTTGTAAAAGGTTGTGGTGTATCCTGTAGGTTGTTTACTGGACAGAGTAAAGCTGCATTCACAGGTTGGGAGAACCCAGGGAAAGACACCTTTGGGTGCTGCTGTCATGGGTTCCTCAGAGGGTCCTGGGGAGGCAAAANGAGTACCCACCCTTCAACCCCATCTTGCCCCATCAGCCTTGGTGCCAGGGCTGACCCCGGTCACCTGAGCACCAGAGGGGCTCCTGCCCATCAGGAGCAGCTGGGTCCCATCATTTTGTTTAGAACTGAGGATTACAAAGCCTCTGGCAGAAAGAGCAGAAAGAACAGGTTTAGATGGGATATTGGAAAGAAATTATTCCTTTGTGAGGGTGGGGAGGCCCTGACACAGGCTGCCCCAAGAAGCTGTGGCTGCCCCATCCCTGGAAGTGTCCAAGGCCAGGTTGGAACCACCTGGGACAGTGGGAGGTGTCCCTGCCCATGGCAGGGGTTGGAGCTGGATGAGCTTTGAGGTCCCTGCCAACCCAAACCAATCTGTGATTCTGTGCCACCTTTCCCTTGGTGTAACAGCAGGGGAGAGCCCCAACCCTGAGCAGGGACAAGCATTTCTCAAAGCCCTGCTTTGGAGAGGCACAGTGTCACATGTCCTTCTGACACCTCCTGGCTGCATCATTGTGGCTCCTGCTTATCCCTCTGGCTTTGTGGGACCACAGACCCCGAGCCAGAGTGTCCTGTGGATCCCTTTGACCAGCTGAAGACCCGCATTTGTTCTCTTGCTGCTCAGAACCCCAATGGCTCAGCTGCTGTTTAAACTGGTAGCCCTGATGTTGCTTGCCAAGCCAGAGGGGGGGAGTGCTGGGCTGTCCTCTGAATGCCTCATCCACAGCACAGGAAAACTGTGACCCAAAGTATTCTCCCCTAAATATGCCAACACTGCTGGGATGCAGAGGAATGTGCCCTGCCCTGACTGATTTGCCAGGGAAGGTCAATGTGACCATCATCTGCCAGTCAACCCCCCAGGCTTTGGGGAACAGTCTAGAGGGTGTGGGGTCTGTTCTCCCTGCAGCCCCAGAGGTGTCTGTAACTCAGGCACAGGGCAGGGAAATGGCATTCCAAAAAATTAGAATTTAAGAAAGAAAGTAAATACACGGTCTGAGCTGAATCCTTCGGCCCTGCCAAACCCAGACTGTTTAATTTTGCTTTTGTGCCATTGCATTCTTACCACAGTTCAACAGGATTTGAAAGAAAAAGTCATCCTGAGCTGAAGAATGAAGCTCTTGTGCTGTTAAATTATAATTCCAATTTATTCTTTTCCTGCAAAAAGTTTTCTTTTTGAGTGATAGCCATTTGCTGAATTAAAAAAAGAGAATGGAAAAAACCTGCCTGGTCTCAGCTCTGTATCTCTCTGGGTCTGTCTCAGTATCGTGTGTGTCAGGAAATGCAGCATCACCTGCCATGCAAGAGAGCTGTGATTGATAACTCTGTAATAACCCTGACCCAGAAAACCACACCTGTAATCTTCCCCTGATGAGGGCTGCCCACATCAGTCTCATCCCAGTGTTTAAATGCCTCACTGGTCTTTAAAATAGTTAATTGACCCAGCTTAGATGAAATGGTGCGGCTGAGGTCGCCGGGGAGGTCTTGGCCAGAGCAGGGATGTAGCTCTGGTCCACCTGCAGTGACTGGTCACCTGCACATCCTGTGGGTTTTGGGGGGTCTCACCCTTAGGTCACCTTTTCGTCTCTCCACCACAGCCCCCTCCCCTTCCCCATCTCCCCAGGATGCCCCTGTCCCTGGGCACAGCCCCTTGTCCCTGATGGGTGACCCATCAGCCTGAAGGTCTGAGGCTGGGAACCAGGAAACAAGGATTTTCCAAGTGAAATCAGACGGCAGGCAGGAGTTTTTAAATAAACCATGGGAGCAGCTTTTTTCTCATTTATTGGGAAGGAATGAGCTGTGTGCCCAGCTCTGTGCTGGGCTCAGTCTGTCTGTCTGCCTCCCCGTCTCCCCCAGCCCTCCGACTCAGTTATCTATTTACCTATCTATTTACATGTATTTCTTCTCTCAGTGAATTATGTCAGGGAGGCAGTAAAGTGTTATGTATTTGCAAGCCCCATAATCTTTAAAAGCACAGTGATGCATGCTCCAGATGAGAAAAGAGCCTCCATCCAGTATGTTAATAGATAGCATTAGGGCAATAATGAAAAGCACTTGAGACAAGTAAGCCCCTATCAAAAGCTGAGTAATAGAGATGCACAGAATGAATCACAATGCACCTCCTCTGCAAAAGATATTAAGACGTCTGCTTTAGTGCAGGGTCTATTCACTCCAACAGCTGCTTCATTTCTCTGATTAAAATGGGAGTGGGGAGAGCTTTTCCAGCCATTTCCACTTTTTATCCAGTACCTTACACACACGCAGACACCCACGCCGTGCACACACGGAGCTGTGCTGGTGGAGGCACCCCGGGCACGCAGAGGGCAGGACACGCATACGCTGCACACAAGGACACGAGACACGAGCTGCAGGCACATCCTCACACAGTGACACAGACGTATGGGCCCTGCAGCATCTCGTGTACAGCAGCTCCCAGGCACTGCTGGGCACCCTCAGGCTTCCTGCTGCACGTGGGAACAGCCCCCTCACCCCGAGCAGACCTTGGACACACGTGCCAGGCTGTGCCCACAGGTGAGGGCACACATGTCCCTGCATACCCTGGGCTCTGACTCCCATCCCCACCATGGGTCCTGTACTCCCAACTCCTGGCCCTCCGGGGTTGTCTGGAGCCACAGAGGGATCTGGGCTGCAGAGACCCTCTCTCTGGGCCAGTGACAGCCATGCCCTCCTGTGTTGATGTGCAGTGAGGAGGGGAAGCCAGACAGGCCTGGGGGGTGCAGGAGGAGATAAGAGTCAGGCATCTGGGATGCAGGACAACCTTACCAAGAGATAAGACACCAGCTGTGGATGGAGGTGTTGGCAGCTACAGGAGGGACTGTGCTGGAGGGACTGAATGCACAGAGGAGGGAAATGCCCTGCTGCAATCAATGCCTGCAAGGGCTCTCCAGTAGCCTGGTCTGGACCCATGGCTGTGTTATCCACCAGCAACTGGTTGATGCCATTGCTAAAGCTTGAGACACCATCTGGGACCATCACTCCAAGACACCAGCCAAGTGCCAGGCTCTGCTCTGGGGCCACCAGCGGGGAGGGGACAAACCCAGGCCATGGGGATCAGGAGGTGCTGGTGCAGTTCACAGCCACCCTGGCAGCACCAGCCCAGACTTGGCCACGAGTCCCACGGGCTCCAGAGCAGGAGCCTGGATGGACAGGACCAGAGGTCTGTCTCTTGCTGCTGCCAGACAAAGCTCTGGCCATGCTGAGGGTCAGTGGGCACACCCTGCTGAGGCCCAAATGAGCCGTGTGGTTCTCCACATCCACAGCACATAAGCTGAGAGCCTGGGAGGTGATGGTGCTGAGGGTCTTCCTGGGATATCCTTCACTTACACACTCACAAGGCCTGCCCCCTCCTTACTGCTTCCCCAGGGCACAGCATAGCACAGAGGATCACCTTATTAACTTAATTAACTACAGCAACCCTGACTTAGACCATGGGCCAGGCCGTAGGAAGAGCAGATTGAGACAAATACCAGAAATATGCAGCCTGATAGTAGCTTACAGCCATATCCAGTTGGGATATTATACCTGTGATCAGATTAGACTCATTTCTATTTACCAAAGACCAAAGGTAAATAATTCTGCCTCTGGGCTTCTAGCCTCCCCACTAGCACCTGCAAAGGGCTGGTGTTGCAGGAGCTGTGGATCAAAGCCTGATCCATCCCAAAAAGTCCCCATCCCTGCACTGTGCTGAGCACAGGGATGCATCACTGGCCTGAGCTCTGCTGGGCCTCTCCCTCCTCCTGCTCAGCAACATTTCTTCCTCAGGTTTTGGAAGCAGCAGCCAGGAAGAGCAGATGGGCACTGGTCATGAAAAAAGTGCCTCTGGCTGTAGCAGAAAGTCGTCCTGGGTAGGCAAAAGCCCCCTGGCAAGGGGGAGAGGGCTGGGGGGCAACAAAAGACTGACAGAGATGGTGGGAGCAGCACCACATCGAGGTCCCACACCCACCACCCCCCCCATTCCCCTGCTGCCCCCGAGGCCCAGGCAGCTGCAGGCTTCTACAGAACCTCTGCAACAAGCAGGGGAGAGGAAGTCACTGAGGAGAGCTACTGTGATGATGAGCCCAGAGGAATGTCAGAGCCAGGTGGGAAATAAAAGCAGCACACCTGGTGCATTTGGCACAGGGCAAGCAAGAGCCAGGTGAGTCATGTGGTGGTGGCACTGTCTCTGGGGGCATGAGCCCTGCAATGGGCACAGTGCCCAAGGCACAGGGCACAGCCCAGGCTCAGCACAGCTCTGTCACATCCCCAGGGCAGTGGTGGAGTCACTGTCCCTGGAAGTGTTCAAAAACTGAGGAGACCTGGCACTTAGTGGGCATGAGGGATTCAGGCAAAGGTTGGACTCGATGATCTTTTGCAGAGCTTTTCCATCCTTAATGGTTCTGTGGCTCTGTAACTTTGTGATTCTGTGATTTTGATTCTATCTCCTCACCATCTCTGCCCACCAGCTCGGGGCCAGCAGGGCAGGCAGGGCAGGCAAGAGCCAACTGTTTGACTGGCCATCACTCACATGGCACAGGCAGCTTGGGAGCACCCAGTCCCAGGAGCAATGGGGGCAGGAGCAGAGCTGGGCTGATCCCAGAGTGGGGATGGAGGGCGGGGCAGTGGGGAGATGGGTCCTCTATGTGGGGCACCACTGGGGCAGGACAGCCTTGCTCTCCTACTTGCCTTGACAGGGGGTTTCAGGTGGCAGAAAGGATTTTCCCCATTGTCAGAATTTGTGGTTCCCAGGACAAGTGTTTCTGTATTGGTACAGAAATACAAAGCCCCTCCTTGAGGAGACACCTGGGCAGGGGGATGGTGAGAGTGGATGCCTTGTGAAACACACTCCCCAGACACCTCGTGTATCACCAACGCTGGTGCTACAGAGCAGCATCCTGGGGACACTCCTGGGGCCTCTGGCTCAGCTTCACAGGGGGATGGATGTTCCAGGAGCAGTTTCTCTGCTGAGTTCAGTTTTATGAGTTGGAGAAGCCTCACAGGAGCAGATTTTTGGGTGAAAGCCTATAATAATTTTGGGTGCAAGCCTACAAAAGCTCTTGATCAAGAGATCATGTTTAAAGCTGAGGGCCTTGCTAGGGGGAAAGTGCAGTGAGGGACAGCAACGTGATGGGAATGGAGCAGCCATCCCCACTCCAATTCCAGGCACAAAACCCTACACCAAAGCTGAGCTTGCTGCACCCAGCTGTCCCCACGGGCCCTGCTGAGCCATCCTCCTTGTGCCTGGTGCCTGGGGTGGGACACGGTTCTCCAGTGAGCCCTGCTCAGGAGGTCAGGAAAGGTTGCACTCTCTCTCCATGCTGCTCCCCATAGATCTCACTCCCTGGACCATTTGCCATCATCCTGGGCATGGTCTGCCTGTGAGTCCTGTGGACAAGCTGCATTGGGGGGGGAAATGCAGCCTGTGCCCAGCCAAGAGCTGAAAGGACAAGAGAAGAAGGGAGAACCCCAGAGAGGATGAGGGAGGTCCGTGAGGAAAATCAGGGGGAGGAAGTAATTGATGTGGTGTTCCCAAAACTCCTGAAGATGGTTCAGGTGCAACAACACATGGGTCGTGTACAGTCCCCCTGAGGTGCTGAGCAGCTGCAGTGCACTCACAGTCACCTGGCTCATGTGTGTCCCAGCATCAACCATGTCCAAGGTGGACACAAGGCAGGAAAGTCCTGGGGAGACAGGCAAAGATGTGCAGATCATCAGAGGGCTGAGCTGGAGAGCAAAGCTTGAGCAGTTTGACAGCCTGTTCCACAGTGAGAGCAGGGATTCAAAGCTCCCCGTGTCTGCCTTTCACACGTGTGTGCCACCGGCAACAAGCTCTCACACTGCCAACCCCTTCGGCGGCCTCGGGAGTCACCAGCAGCACAAACACCCTGGACAGGCTGGGGAGGAGGCTGCCATCTCCACTGGCACCTCCGAGCACGCTGCCAGATGCCCAGGAAAAGGCAGCGAGGCCTCAGCAGGGAACGTCAGTGCCGCGTCTGCTGCTGCCTGCCAAAATTAACATCACTGACAAAAGGCATGATCCTGAAATTGCACCACCAAACAGATGGATTGCTGGAGTATGGGAGGCCTCGTAATGGAAAAGATGAGTAATTCAAGGAGAGAGGCTAGTGCCAGCGATCCAAGTGCTTGGCTGCTGGAGCAGGCTGGGAACCTGGAGTACTGCCTGTCACAGGGCTGGATTCCTCCAGCTCTCCAGCAAAACCTGCTGGACGGTGCTCGTGGGTTCCTGCCCGTGGTGCTGGCCCTGCTGGGGACACAGTGGGCACAGTGGAGGGCACAGTGCCGTGGCTGGCTGTGCTGGCCCTGCTGGAGGGGTGGCTCCAGGGCGGGTACACACAGTGCCCGCACTGCCCCGAGCAGGGCTTGGCACGGGCTTGGGCTTCATGATGTCCTTGGAGCAGTTGTGCTGCAGAGACAGTGCTGTGATTGCTCCATAGCCCTGGCCATTTCCTGCTGCAGAAAGCTGGGAATATGCAGAATATCCAGCCAGCTTTTGTCCAGCAGAGGAAAGGGGAGAAATAGGAATGCCTTTGGGTTGCTCCACTTTAAAACACCCCATTAAATGCCTCCCAAAAACAACCCCCGCTCACCAACTGGCTCTCTGAACCTCTAGTTCTCAGCAGAACCCTCACAGTGAGCCCTGTGGGAGCTGGCTCAGTCCTTCACTATGAAGTGACTCAGGGGAGGATCAGAGAAAGTCTGACTTTCTTCTGGCACTGCACAGCAAGATGGATGTGAACACATTCCCTCCTGTAACCACCACTGCCCTCACTGTCTGGGAGCATCCTTGTGCAGTCTGTGGGATTGTGCCAGGGGCTGGGATCCATCACCTGGTGCATATAGATCACACAGATCCTGTCGGCACAGCTACACTGGATCTACAGGCACAGCAGAGAAAGAGGCACAACCCCACGTCCTGTCTAAATCAGTCAGGTCCTCACCTCACTGCCACCCCACAGCTCTCCCTGCCTTGTCATTACTCCTGGGATAATTAATTTTTGTTTTTCTTTTTTTAAGTACAAATGCTCTGAAATCATCCACTTGTCAGTGCCATGACTGTGGGGACATAGCAGGCTTGTACTGGGCACCTGAAATTTAAATCAATACCAAAAAATGAGTTTTCTGGGATTTTGGCAGAAGGTTTGGGCTGCCTGTGTTGTCCAGTCCTTGAGGGTCCTGGGGTCCTCCTGCTGCAGAGACCCTCAGTTGTGTTGTGCCCTGAGGCTGTGCTGGGTCACACAGGGACAGCAGGACCAGGGCATGGCTCCACACCTCCAGCGTGGCTGCACAGGGAGCCACCCTGCAGCAAACACTGTTTGGCCTCTGTCCTGCTCAGCTCCCTGCACAGCCCGTCTGACACACTGGAGGAGAGCTTAGGCAGTTCAACATCTAAGCTTCTGGAAAAAAAAAAAAAAAAAAACCACAAGAAACATGCAGGAAAGGGAGGGAGACATAAATCAGCCACAGCATAAGGCCCCTTATCTGGGAATGACGCCCTGCAGTCCATAAGGGCTGATACATCCATGGGCACTGATCCTGCTGCAGGGATCACTGCCATGAGATGGGCTTTGCTGTGTGCTGCCTGCTCCTGCTCCTCTCCAGACCCCAGCCCCAGCCCCTGCCATGGAGCCGAGGGGTGGCACTGGGGGTCCAGCTCCAGGCTGGCTGTCTCAGGGTGCAGGGCCTGCCCCCTGCACCCTCCGTGGGGCAGCAGGTGCTGAGTTACACATGAGTGAGGCAGAGCCATGCATGGAACAGCAGAGAGCAGCTGTGGGCAGAGGCTGGGGAGGGCAATGTGGGCCCTGCAGCCCCCCACATCCACTGGTCAGAGCATTCCAGGGCCAGGACATTGCTGGGTGCTGCACAAAACCAGCACGGTTGGCATCAGCCTGGCTGGCTGCTTGTGCATTCAGTGCCATTTCATAGGTAAGGCATCATTTAATGTCACTTATTCACTGTAGTGGTTTGGATGGGTTTCTCTGTGGGTGAGGCTGAAAGGGGGCTGAGCTTTGATGAGGTCTTGTCCCTGAGCAAACCCTTTTGGGTTCTGGTAAATCCACCCCCCAGAGACGGGGAGCAGGAGATTGGAATCCCCATGAAGATGAACGGGGTGAACACGACCAGGTGGACACAAGTGTGGGCACATGTGGTTCCCCCATTAGTGCAGGGGAGAGGAGAACACCAGTGTTGGGAACACGGAAAGGACTTGAGGGCAACACTCCCGACACCCCAACATGACACTGGGGCTCTGCCCAGGGACTGTGAGGGGACAGGGACTAACACTGCTCTCCCCCACAACTTCTGTGAGCACCAGAGAGCAAACCCGAGCCCTATATGTTTAAACTGGCAAGTTCTGTGTTTGTCATCGAGCTGTAAAATGATACCCGAACAGATGAGGACAGGAACTTCTTGGAAGGCTCGAGCACAGACAGCAGGAGTGGGGGAATAGCATTTTGCTTTATTTCTTTACATGCAATCCAAGGTTGGGTTGGTGTTTTTTTTTCTTGCAGGGTTATATTTTTCTATCCAAAAATGGTTATGAGTCTGCCAGCTCTCAGAGGCAGGACTGCCTTGCTGTTCGAGGGCTTGTGCCTCGTCTGACACACCGGGGCTGGGGGCTCTGCCTGGGATGCAGCAAAGGCACAAATAATGAACCCTGGGCTCGAGGGTTAATGAAAAAGCAGGGCAGCGAGGGCAGCGGCAGGAGTGTGTGTGTGGTGTGTGCAGGCAGTGGCAGAGAGCTCACACCCCACATGAACCCCCAGCGATCTCCAGCTGACCTGGGGGATGCAGAAGACATTAGAGCTGTGCAGATGACGCTGAGCAGAAGCCTGAGTTTGTGCTGCATTGTAGGAGAACATGTGCTTAAACCAGCAGCTCCTGTTTATCACCAAGACATAGTACCTGTTCCAGTGGGTGGATAATTTTGGGTGAATGAGAAAATGCTGCTTTTCTTTGGGTTCAAGCCATGTGCTGGGGGAGATGATGCTCACAGAAGTGACTTCTCTCAGTTGCTGCGTGGTAGGGACACAGCCACTTACCTTGGCACGTGTTCCCCAGGTTATTTATCACGTAGGGGTGGTGCCTAATTTGGCTGGATGCAGATCCCGTGTGAGGGCACCGGGCGGAAAGGGGGGGTGTGCACAAAGCAAATGCCGAGTTTCTCTCGGTGATGCTGTGACTGTCACAGAGCACGGAGTGACAGGATGCACGTGAGCTACTGATGATTTTAAGGTTGTTCTTTTTAAGCTTAAATTAGGGGAAAATCCTGAACAAAATCCTTAACAAAGCCAGCGAGGTTTATTCTCCAGTCGTTCTGTGAGATGCCAGCCAGCCTCTGAGCTGCATTTCAGCTCTCAGTTTATTCTTCAAGCATGACAAACGTCTGAACAACAACCGGGGTGTTCTGGTGAGGGTCAGAGAGATGGACACGGACTCTGGGCGCTGATCCAACGTAGTCTCTGCCCACCTTACACTTTTCTTCCACCCCCGAAACAGGCAGCCCTCAGAGGAGGATGTGTGGGCAGGAACCACATTCAGTGCTCAGGGCGTCAGCAAGGAGCTGCCCTGCTGCAGGGTCCTTCTCCCAGCACTGACTGGGGGTGCCAGACTGGCCCCTTGACAGAGCTGAGCCCTGACCCTCTGTGACACACTGTCCTGGTGCTTTATGGCCATTGCCATGTCCCAGTGCAGCACAGAGTGTCCCAGAGGGGTCACAGCCATCTCAGCTTGATAGTAGAAGACCATCAAGGAAGGCAGGCACAGGTTTCTCACCCCTGAGGGCTCTCCTGCGGCCACACCTAATTTTGTTATGTTTGGGAGGGAAGGGGATGGGAAACCTGAGCTCCTGGAATCAGGAGAACTGCAAGAACACGTGGAGTAAAAGAAAAGCATCAGTAACAGTGAACACCAATGCTCCAAGAGGAGCCCAGGCTGTGCCTCCCCAGCTCATCCACAGCTCTTCCTTCACAAACTGAGATCACAGAACCTACAGACTCAGTCACAAAGTGGGACCACGAGGCAAAGCTCAGTCCACTCAGGGCTCCCAGCAGTGTCACGGGCGTGACAATGAGAGGAGATCATGGGGGCAGAGTTCATGGTCAGCTGGTGTGTAACAAACTGATGGGGACCTGAGATGGCAAATTTCTGGAGGTTTTGGGGATCTTGGTGTAAGATGCTGTGACTGGAAGGCCACAGCAGCTTTTTGGCCCCTGCAGTGTGAGCTGCAGTGCACAGACATGTTGGTGCCACTGGCTATTCTAGGTCTCACAGGGGGTGTCTCAGAACAGGGCTCGGGTGGTCTCTGTGCTCCAGGATCAGTCTGGGGCTGTGGGAAAGAGCCCTCAACACCCATCCTGCTGGGCTCTGCACAAAGCCACATGTTGGTCCAGGTAAGGCGGTCAACAGTCCAAGGCTTCCAGTTTGCCACGAAGCCATGGATGGAGAGCCACTCACACAGGGGAAACCGTGCTGAGAATGAGGAGATGGAGCCACCAACCCTCCATCCCATTCTGTCTGTGCCACTTCCCTGTGCAGCTCACCAGGGAGGTGCTGAGGGCCTGGGAGAAGTGGAGCACCAGAAGTAGGGCAGTGTGCTGGCTGTGGGACAGGCAGAGCCCAAACACCCTGACACAGCTGGGCTTTAAACCAGGGCATTGTGTCCTACCCTCACCCCACCAAGGAGATCAGCAGGGCAGGCACTCACTGGTGTCCTGCTTCAGCACCCACAGCCCAGATGTCTTCAGATTCTCATGGGCTGTTTCCAGCCCCAGGGTTTAAAAAGCCTCTGGGCAACTAAACAAGGACCATTAAAAGTGTGTCACTGAGAGCAGCAGGACACCACAAACTGCTGGGCAGGGCCACAAAAACCTGGCTCAGCCAGCCCATGGTGTTGCATCTCCCTGCCCAGTTCACTGGGAGCACTGGGGGGACAGGGGTCCCCCCGTGGGGGTTTGTACATGTGTGTGAGGGGACACACATGGGGGTCTGTGGCTGAGCACGTGTTCATGTGTGATGCTGCATGGCCCCTCTGCCAGGCCAAGGTGAGGGACATCTGAGGATATGGCTGTGCTTTGCACGGAGCTCTGTGGGCTAACTGAAAACAGATGTATAAAAATAAACAGAAATACTAGAGATGTGATTACCAAGGAAACGCATTTACATACAGGAAAACGTCCAAAACTACTGTCATTTACTTCCCTAATTTATTTGCATTTATAGAAATGCTCCCACCCAGGGGTCTGGGCTCAGTCCTGCCCAAATCACAGGAAACACAGCCCGCTGGACCCTTGTCCCATCACCCACCCCCCACCCCCAGCTTGTCCCCTCCCACAAAGGAAAGCTGCCCCTCTCTGATGGGGCTCAGTACATGCAATGCTGGAAACTGCTTTCCTTAATACCTCATTTCTGGGCACAGAGATTCCTCATCAGCTTTCCTGGGATCCCCCCACCCAGGGAAAGATTTTCTGGGCTCACCGTGGGACAGCCCCCCCTGCACCCAGCTCTGAGCAGCTGTGGGGAAAATTGGCACTGAGAGCTGAGGGGGTGAAGCAAAGGGATGATATTGGGGCAGGGAAATGGGGGATTTCTCGGTCCAGTTGCCATCAGAGAACCTGAAGGGGGGAGATACAGCCTGAAGCAAATTAAAAGAGAAGCATTTTAACTTGCAAGAAATGGAAATGAGAGGAGTGAATTTGGGTCATGCCAAAGCATTCATTCTACAGGAAATGAAATGTTTTACAAGCCTTTTCTTTTGTCCCTCTCTTTTTCCTCCTTTTCCTTCTTTTATGGGACTTACAATAAATAATAGTTTTATTTATAAAATTCGCAAAGACAATATTTTAGCTGTCCTTTTCCCCTGCAGTTTTACACAGCCCTCACACTCAGCTTCAGTGTGACCAAAATGGCATTGGGGGCTCGTTCACCAGCCATCAGCAACAAAACAACTGCACTATTTGGCTGGCATTTTCCTAAATGATAATCTTGCCTCCAAACCTTTCCCAGTACCCACAAGAGCCAGGGATTGAGCAGTGACATGAGGATCTGGCATGAGGACAAGGCCCACTCTGCTCATGAGCCACCTCATCCCAGCCCAAGAACACCTGTGGAGATGTTGGGGTAAAGCAACCTGGACAAACCTGGAGGTTCCTCATGTCCTCGGAGCAACAGCAGAGGAGAGAAGGTTTAGAGAGAAGATTTGTGTGGTTTTTACAGGGAACACGTTTGTTCATGGTATAGCTTTGCCTTACAGAATCATATACTGATTTGGGTGGGAAGGGATCCATCAAGTTCCACCCCCTGCCATGGGCTAGGACACCTCCCACTCTCCCAGGTTGTTCCAAACTGGTCCTGGACAATCCCAGGGATCCAGGGATAGCCACAGCTTCTCTGCCCAACCTGGGCCAGGGCCTCCCCTCCCTCCCAGCCAACAATCCCTTCCCAATAGCCCATCTCTCCCTGCCCTCTGGCACTGGGAAGCCATTCCCTGGGTCCTGTCCCTCCAGCCCTTGTCCCCAGTCCCTCTCCAGCTCTCCTGGAGCCCCTTTAGGCTCTGCAAGGGGCTCCAAGCTCTCCCTGGATCCTTCCCTTCTCCAGCTGAATGCCCCCAGCTCTCCCAGCCTGGCTCCAGAGCAGAGGAGCTCCAGCCTCAGAGCATTTTCATGGCCTCCTCTGGCTAAAGGGATATGTACAATGTCATCACCTGCTGGACTTGACTCTGGAGCTGCTCCACTCTGAAGATTGCAGGAAAGGTGCAGTTCTGAGAGGACAGGGAGCTCGTGACCTCCAGAACATCCTCAGTTACCCCCTGAAGAAGGGACACAGAGGCCCTGGGGCCACGCTGCCATTGCTGGAGGAAACATTTGGCACTGTGGACCTTTTGTTACTGATGAACCCCTGGTCTAAGCAGGTCCATCAGCTCTCCCATTGGAGTGTGGGGTTCCTCAGGATGGAGGGATGGTGCTGTGGTCCCCAGCAGGTGCAGGAGGCTGAGCCAGCAGCACCCACTGCATCACCCACACCTCAGCAAAGAGCAGCTGGAGGGTGGATGACACAGTTTGCTGCTCTGCTCTTGCGCTGCCTCTGCCGGGTAATTAAAGCTGACAGGGTGTGTGCAGAGTTATGGGGTAATTGCCCACACCTAAGGTGTGGTGGAAGTCGGGATGTGAAGCAAAATCTTCCACCTGACCTACATGCAGAGGTGCTGCCCAGCAGCTGTGGGACAAGGAGGTGGAGAGGAGGAAGCAAATAATGAAACACTTCTGCAGGCAAAGCACAGACCTGGCGTTCCCCAGGTGCTCCAGAGAAGGGACTGAAGTAACCCCAAATCACGCTGGAAGGGAAAGGCAAAGCAGAGTCTGGTGAGAGCACCCCTGCCCAGCCAGAGAGCTGAGGGCTGGCACAGTGGCACACACTGGCCAAGTCAGCCCTGAAATGTGTCAGGAGAGGGCTGGATTAGCAGGAGCCTCACGTGCAGGATGAGGCAGGTAATGCTCTGCTGGCTGCCCATGTCTGTGCCCACATGTTCAGCTGATCAGGTTAACTGGCTCATTTGCCTGAGAGCAGGGAGCCAAGCACTAATGGCTTTGGACACACAGCCTGTGCCATGCTTCGCTCTCCAGCCCTCCTGGGGCTGCCCCAGGTGCTGCTGAGGTGGCCCAGCCCAGGGTGGAGGGACTGGGGCACAGCTTCCAGGAAACACACCAGGAAATGTGCCAGGAAATGTGCCAGCCAGAAAGGGCTTCTGCAGCCATTGCCTTGACAGAACAGTGCCGTCCCAGCGTTGCAGTGGGCCTGGCCCTGTCACACATCCCACGGGAACAGGGATGGGCCACTGAGTCAGAGAAACACAGAACCATGGAATCGTTAAGGTTGGAAAGGCCCTCGTTGAGTCCAACTATTAACCCAGCACCACCATATTCAGCACTAGCCCATGTCCTCATATATACCACACCCATGTGCCTTTTGAACACTTCTAGGGATGGTGATTCCACCACTTGCCTGGGCAGCCTGATCCAATACCTGACCACCCTTGCAATGAATAAATTTTCCCTAATATCCAATCTAAACCTCCCCTGGTCCAACTTGAGGTCATTTCCTCTCATTTTATGCAGTCCACAGCCTTGGCAATCAAATGAGGAACAGAGACTGGGGCCAAGATAGCCTTTCCCTTCCTTTCCACATCTTCTCAAGCTCACATCCAATAGATACAGAAAGTCTGGGGGCTACAGTGTGCCCCAGAGCAGAGGGACCAGAGCGGAACACCCAGCTAGGAGGAAAGCAAAGCCCAGCTGATCATCCCATCTTAACCTTGAACCTGCAAGTAACTCACCAGCCAAGCACCACCAGTGCACCAGCACTGAGCAGGCAGTGGCCACTTCCAGTCTTGGCAGGACTAAATATCTGGTGCCACACAGCATCTCCTGCCTAAGTTTCTGTCTTGCCTGCAGAAACCATAGATTTTCTGCATCTAGGTTTTCCTTCTATCCCACTTGTGTCCCACCTTTCTGCCCCTCCCAGCCTTGCCCTTTCCTGGCAGCTCCCTGGCTGTGCCTGGCTTGGGTGGGGACCTGCAGCCCTTCCCTACAACCCTTTCCTCCTGTGGGGATGTGGCTCCAGGCACATCCAGGCCATATGTCTGTACTCATCCTCTGGGCTCCCTTGGCCAGGCAGCATCATTATCTGGGTTGCTTCTGCTCTTAAAGCGTCACAAAAACACCCAACCCTTGGACAGAGATCAATTCCTGTCCACCCCAGCCCATTTCACAGAAACCAAACCAAGGCACGTTAGGGTCAGTTCGTCATCAGGACCAAATTCTCTTTATTAGCTCTTTAGCAAGACAAGCTCTGAACTCGCCTCCTCTGTTCCTCTTGTAGAACAATCTGGCTGTGATCAAGGATATCTGTAACACTTGTTCTCCCATCTATGCTCTGAAAGATAAATTCTCCCCTATCCACAGTTCCCAGGATTACTCATTCCTCCTGGATGAGGCCTTCTAATTCTTCCATTTAATTGCTCATGTTCCTGGCATCAGTACAGAAATACTTGAACTGTTTCTGCCTGGTCTTATCTGCTCTCTCAGCCGAGGAGGTGCCGTCCGTCCTCTGGCTGCAAGGCCTGCCTGACGTCGGCTTTTGGCAAGGTAAGTGCTCTCCCATTCCTCACTGCTCTCTGCTCTTCCTTTCTTGGTTGCCCTGCTCCTGCTGACATGGTCATCCTCCCTCTGGATGAGGATTCCAGGCAGGGTGCAACCAAGGCCAAGAAAGGAAACGCTCAGAGACAGCCCCGAGACCCGTCCACAGGGAACATCACCACTTATCTGTCTTCCTCCTGATAACCTCCTTTTAATATTATCCACTGCAGACTCACCCTTAGCAAGTTCTTTATCCACTTTAATTCTGTGATCCCATCTTCTCTAGGATATCTAATAATTTCCCAGGGGTGCTTTATCCAATAGTTGTTTAAATCCAGACAGACACAACGCAATGCAGAAAAGCCATGGATTGCTTCGTCTCTGACAAGCTGCCTTTGGAGAACCCATGCTGCATTTTATTCCATTTTTCCATACATCTCATTGACTTTATCTGTTGTCCCATATAACATAAGCTCAAAAAGCTTATGTATGACACAGGCCAGATTATTTACCCTGCATTTATATCTTACAATATCTCCTTTACAGTCTGCAGTGTGGTGGGAGTGTCTTGGACTGACTCCTTGCTCCAGTTTTGCTCCTTCACGAAAGCTGCCTATGACCTCCTGGTGGTTCTACTTCTGTGAGTCCAGAGGAGGCCACTACGTTGGAGCCCCTCTGCTCTGGAGCCAGGCTGGGAGAGCTGGGGGTGTTCAGCTGGAGAAGGGAAGGATCCAGGGAGAGCTTGGAGCCCCTTGCAGAGCCTAAAGGGGCTCCAGGAGAGCTGGAGAGGGACTGGGGACAAGGGCTGGAGGGACAGGACCCAGGGAATGGCTTCCCAGTGCCAGAGGGCAGGGAGAGATGGGCTATTGGGAAGGGATTGTTGGCTGGGAGGGTGGGGAGGCCCTGGCCCAGGTTGGGCAGAGAAGCTGTGGCTGCCCCATCCCTGGGAGTGTCCAAGGCCAGGTTGGAGCCACCTGGGAGAGTGGGAGGTGTCCATGCTCATGGCAGGGGGTGGGACTGGACGGGCTTTAAGGTCCCTTCCACCTCAAACCATTCAGTAATCTATGAACCAATTCTTCCAAGACCCTGAGGCAGAGATGAGCTGGATCTTCACAATCTCAATGTATTGAACTGTTGGAGCTTTTTTCCCATCCAGGTTGTGGTCACTTCCATTTCCATATTATCATTTCCCTGATCAAAAGGAGCATCCTCAGCAATGGCTGTGCCAAGGGCTCAGACAAAGTGAAGCTGTGGGAGCAGCACCTTTCCCCCATCCTCCCATACTCACCCCTTTATGACTTCTTTTGTCATAAAGTCATTTACCAGCTGTGCCACTTTCAGCTCCAGAAGACTAGTTTCCAAAGTTCACAAGGAAAACCACACAATTAAGAACAACCCTTTGTATACTAATCCTTTCCAGTGGCAGAGGTTTCCTTGTAAACTCAGATCATCTGCCCACCTCCCCTGTGCTCACTTCTTGCCCTTAACTAAAACCAACCACAGAACTCCTCTGAAGGTCACCCAAGTCTTTCTTCCCTTTGCTCATCTCCCCCTCCTTGGCCTGAACACACTTGGGGTGTGAAAGCAGGAACTTGCCCACCACTTGTCCCTGTCCTTCTCTGCCTGCTCTGCACTCTCTCAGTCTTCTCTGCACATCCCCTTTCACCTCCACCTCTGTCTCCTGGTTAACACTGTTACCTCTGTCTCTCTCTCCTTTCAGGACTAGCTGTTCTTTTGTGTTTTAGAGCCAACCCTGTCTTTCCCCTCCCTGAGCTCTGGAACTCCAAACCACAGTCTCTGCTGCATTTCCTGTCCTTTCACCTGCCCCCTCCTTTTCACTTTGGTTTCTAATGCAGTTTCTGAGGGTGTCAGTCACTGTTCAGATCTTTTCACAGAGCGAGTATCTGCAGTTATCCAGTTTCTGTTCCAGTTTCAGTCCCTCCTTTCTCCTTTCCTGTATTGTTCTAAATTTCCCATTTCACTCCACCACATTGTCCAGCAGTTTCTCTGCTTTTGGGTCTCTCTTCCAGCCCCACTTCACCTGCAGCACCAGGAAGGAGGATGAGGTGGTGGGAGCTCTGGGATCAGAATGTAGGAATGCTTTTCTAGCTTCCCTCAGCCCCATCCCACGTACATCACCTCTGTTCTTCCTTTTCTGCACGGCTGTGAGTGAGAAGGGAATCAGTCTGTTACAAGATGGCAAAGGCTGCACCACTCTGACCCTTTGCCATGAGCAACCCACTCAGAAAAGAAAGAAACTGCAGGACACGTTCAGCCACACAACAGCCGGGATGCTGGAGGATAAGATATCCATTCCATTAAAAAGCTCAGAGATAAAATCTTGCTCTAGCAACATTGTTGTTTCCAGGAACACCTTAAAGATGCTTTGATTTTCCTTTTCTTATGTCCTTGTCATACAAAAGCAGCAAGAGCAGCTCTCCTCACAAGCACCCTTAGCTGCTTAACACATGGGGGTCAGAAGGAATAAAATCCATTTTTGTGGCTATTATTTGGGCCCAGACCATTCAGCTATTTGGGGACTTACCAAAATCCAAATGATATCCCACCCCTGTACCCAAAAAGCTTCAGGGTGACCCAATGTGACCTTCAGAGCCTGCAGAGAGCCTACAAGAAACACTGGGAGAGACATTTTGCAAGAGCCTGGAATGACAGGACAAAGGGGAATGGCTTCCCACTGCCAGAGGGCAGGGTTAGGTGGGATAGTGGGAAGAAATTCTTCCCTGTGAAGGTGGGGAGGCCCTGGCACAGTTTGCCCAGAGAAGCTGTGGCTGCCTCATCCCTGGAAGTGTCCAAGGCCAGGTTGGACAGGGTTTGGACCAACCTGGTCTAGTGGAAGGTGTCTCTGCCCATAGATTGAAACTGGATGGTGTTTAAGGTCCCTTCCAACTTAAACCTTTCTGTGATTCTCTAATTCTATCTCCTCATCATCAGGAGGCGATTTTGTCCGTGCAGACAATCACACTCACTTGTGGATTCATTTGCTTTCATTCATCTCTGGAGCAAAACAGAACAGGTGAAGTGCAGGCTCCAAACTCATTATAGACAAGGTTCAGCAGAGCTGCCCTCCTGAGCCACCCAGTCACACACCAGAGTCATTTATTTTGGGAGATAACCGCAAGGAACCCCATCCACAAGCCAGATTCCATCAGATGAAGGATTTGTTCACCTGGAGACGAAGTGATATCTCAAACTCAGGATCAGCCAGACCCAGACACAAGAACCAAGAAATGCAGCATAAACCATTCAGTGTGTCCCAACAGTCGCTCGTGTTGCTTGTTTTCTGCCTCTTGCCTCCTGGCCCCTGGGCTGCTTTGTGAAGAAGTTCCAAGGTGAAACCAACCAGTCAAGATTTTCCAAGAGACGTGAAAACAGCAGAATGCAAATTTTGTGGAGGCTTGAAATTTCAAGTGATTTACCGGTGTCAAAGCCGTAAAATCAATTTGGCAGGTGTTTGCTGGTTAAAATTAGTTTTAACTGAGAGCTGGAGGCACTATTGTGGGTGTCTCTGAGCATTCTTGGGGATGCACGAGGCAGAGGTACGACCGCGCATGGCGCATGTGTGTGCTGTGCAGTGTAATCCTCCTGGTGTGCCCTGTAATGCTGTTTGTGTGGCTTGGGGAGCTCTGTGGGCTGAAATCATGTTGCTGCTGCCACAAAACAGCGATTGCAAAGATTTTCTGGCATTTTCCCCGGCCCTGGGGTGGTCAGTGTGTGGTCAGTGGGGGCTGGAGGCTGGTGCCACTCTGGTGCAGTGTTGGTGCCTCAAGTGGGTTCCCAGGATGAGCTCAGCCAGGACAGCTGGTTTACAGGGACAGCAAGGGGAGAAACACCTGATGGACTCATAGAATCATAGAACTGTTTAGGTTGAAAAAGACATTTAAGGTCATTGAGTCCACCATATTCACCACTAATTCATATCCCTCAAGTGCCCCTTCCACACCTTTTTTCAACATTTCCAGGGATGGTGACTCCACCACTGCCCTGGGCAGCCCGTTCCAATGCTTTACAACCTTCTTCATTGCAAACTATTTCCTGATGTCCAACTAAACCTCCCCTGAGAGAAACTGAGGACATTTCCTCTCCTCCTGTGCCCTGGCATAGAAAGGCAGATGGGTTCTGCTCACCCTGGCCAGGGCAGCACCAGTCTGTGCTTTATGCCCATGGCAGAGCTGCCCTTCCAGCAGACCCACCCGGCCCCGAGGTGCAGGTTGGCACTGCTCTGTACCCTACTCCAGACACTGTAGCTACCCCTCCTACTCCTGGCACTCCCAGGCACTTTGCCTGCTTGGTAAAATCTCCTCTGAGCATTTGCAATTCTCTGGAGGATTTCTGTGAGAGTGATGGAGTGAAGAGTGGTGCTCTCAGATAAGAGCTGCATGGTACAGCTCCATTCCTTCAGAGAGGCTCTGGGCAACTGGCTGCTTGGGCCAGGGCAGCATCCTGCCCATCTCAGCACCTGCCCTGCACACCACAGCTCAGGGCATCCTACTCTCCTCAGCTCCAGCAGCACTGGGAGCAGAGCTCACCCTGATCAACTCCTCGGCTTCTTCTCCCCTACCCACAGAGGGGCAGGGCCACGACTTCTCCCATCTCATCATTTTTTTTCCCAAGGAGCCTGAGAGATGCAGGAGAGGGGTCAGGGCAGCTGCAGAGGAAGGTGGGTGTGTTCTGCAGAGGCAGGAGGGGCTACATAGAGAAGGGAAGGGGATCAGTGAGTGCTGAGCAGAGACCAGTGTGGACCTGGGGTGCACAGGTCACACACCATGTGTGAAAGAGAGGAACGGGGAGACCTCCTCCTACATCCTGACTGTTCAAACCTCCCCAGCCGCTGTAGTTCATCTCCCCAGATGTAGTTCATCTCTCGGGCCCCCTTGGCCCTGGGATCCCCACCCAGGACCTGCTTCTGAATTACCATGACACTGGGCTGGGCAGCCTCAAGCCAGGATGTGCCGGAGGAAGGAGGATCCTGCAAAATCAGGTGAGACGGACGGACTCCGCTCTTGGATAGCAAGGCAGGGGGGCACCATCTCCCTGATCAAACCCTCATGAACCAAGAAGGGTCAGGCTCCAGCTGCCTGCCTTGCCCTTTCCTCAAGAGGAGATGCCATTTCGTGACAGTCCTGCTGTCACCAGAGAGCTGCTGCACAGCTCTGCCTGTGCATCCTGCTGTCTCTTGGAAAACCACCACATCCAGTGACCCTGGTTTACCCGCACAATCCTGCTGTGCCACTACCAGGTGAAGTCCACCCCATGCAGGGACTCCCACACATCCTTTACTCCCAGGACACTCCAGAGAAATCCACAGGAATCCAGAATAGAGCCTCCTATGTATTCCAGCATCCCAGTCTGCCCCAGCAGTGTCATGGTGGGATTCCAGGATGTCCCAGCGTGCTGTTACACTGCAGGACCCCACTGGACCCCACTGCCCTCTGGGACACCAGTGCTCACCTGTGCAGGATCCCACTGTGCCACCATAGGCAGCAGTGCCAGCAGTTGCCTCTGCCCAGCCCTCACATCCAGCTGGCTCTCCTGGAGCTGATATCACCTCCAAAATCAGGTATTTTGGGAGCTGATGCTGAGGACTCTGACAGCCAAGGTAGCCTCCCCTCTGTCACAGTGCTGGGCTGTGTTGAGAGCTCTGAGGTGCTGAGGAACAGCCCAGAAAGCAGGTGCTGAGACCTTCAGCACATTTTGCAGATGAAACGTTGTGAACTCCACTGCCCCCATCAAATCCTCCTGTCGGTCATATCTGACCTCCTCCCTGCTCTCTCAGCTTGTGGCTCCCCACCTCTCCTGCTGCTGCTGTGCAGTGCAGCTGGAGCCATGGGCCACCCTGACAGTGGCTCTGTCCTCAGGATGGGCACCATGTCCCCAGGCAGGCTGACACTTGAGACTCCTTCTGCAGTTTCCAGGGTCTTTCACTCAAGCAGGCCATTCTCATGCTGGCTAAGGCTCTCCAGGTCCCTGAACAACTCCTGCCTTCCTTTGCTCCACACCTCCAGCATGGACATCTCTGCCCCACTTCCCATTACCCTGCAGCTCCTCTCCTGCCTGGGACATCACCCAGTTTTCCAGGCAGGACCAATTCCCAAATGTTTTTGAGGATCAGAAGCTGCTCCAGAACCGCAGGCCCAAGGCGGGGGGACTGGTGGAGCAGGATGTGCTCAGGTCCAGGGGCTCTGGGCTGGCTCTTTGACAAGCAGCAGCAGGGCTGGACCAGCACCATTCCTGTCCTCACCCCGGGGTCAGTAACGAGTCCAGAGGGCAGGGCAGGGAGCCCTTCATCTTCCCTTTGGAAATTAAAAGAGAAGCAGAAAGGGTTTGGCTTTCATTAATATTTTTCTTCAAAAGTTTTCTGGCTTCCCTTCCTCATCTTCTGCCAATATTTCTTCGAGGGGGCGAGCAGTGAGGAGCAGGGAACGTCTGGCAGATTTTTGTTTTCAATTCGCACAAATCCATTCTGTGTGTGTGTTTTTTCTCTTTCTGGAAATTCGCTGTAGACAGGCACTTCCTGTAGAAATCATAATTTGCAAGGGAAAAATAACTTACAAACATGTTTTGTGCCTTTTGGTTTGCCCCAGGTCTGCAAAACCCTGAGTTGGGCTTTGTGTTCCTGACCCTGCCAGTCACCAGCTCTGTGCTCCCACACCAGCCCTGCCTGTCCCTTTCCCTCTGCCAGCCCAGCACAGCATCTCCCTGGGCTGCTCCATTGCTCCTGTGGGTTTGTCAAAGACATGGGGGGAAGCTCCAAGCCTGAGTGGTGGACATGACTTTGGGGTTTAGCCAAAAGAGGGGTCATGCTGGTTGGGCTCCATCAATGTGCCCTGTCCTGCTGGGGCAGAGATGTCCTGCCTTGGCAGAAGAGGTCACTCCAAATGTTTCATCAGCTGTTTACCTCTGGTTTTCTCCCTGCTCTCAGAGCTTTGGAAGATGGACAGGTAGCAATGGCCACGGCTGGGAAGGGGCACCTGGGAGGAGCAGGGGCACCTCAGGTCACAGGTCCTGTGTGTGCTTTGGCCTCTGGCCACCTGAGTCCTTCTGATCCCTCAACACCACCGGTCACACAGAGGCCCATCCCGGCCTGGGCTTCCCGAGATAAAGTTCACAGGTCCTGGAGTCTGTGCAGGTGGGCAGGCACGGGGGTAACCAGGAGTGTGAGGTTAAATAATTCATTCCACATAAATCTTTCCTAGAAACAATTTTTTTTCTTCCCAGGGAGACACATTACCACCTCACACACACAAACCTGACCAGGAATTATAAGAGAGCATTTCTGCAGTGGCAAACGGGGCAGGGAGAAGGGAGAGGATGGAAGGAATAAAATATAGATTCTTGAACTCAGACCTGGGAAGCAGCAAAGCATCAATCTTGTTAAAGGACTAGTGTGGACTCTCCAGCCAGCCCACTTCATCCTGACTCCTGACAGGCCCCGATGATTTGTGCCTGCTCAGCAGAGGAGAAGTCCCATAACTCACGCTCCGAGACGGCGTGGGATGGAAGCGGGAATGACTCACCGCCCGCCGCATCCTGCCGCGGCCCCGGGGCTCCCCGTGCACCCCCCGCCCCGCGGGCTCCATCCCCACCCGCACCTCGGGGTGCCACAAAAGCCTCGCAGCGGTGACTGGATTTGCTCGAAAATGTACGGGGCTCGCTGTGCTTTTAACCATGACATGATCTGGATTGTAAGTGGGGGGTGAAATTCCTGGATTGTCCCAATTTACTATGCTGCTTGACTGGAAAACAGGCGCAGCAGCTGTCCCCAATCTTGCCAGCTAGAAGGATTTGCTCTTTGCAGCCCAGGCTGAAGCAAAGGAATCCTGCCACAGCTCCTGGCAGCGGCAGGCCGAGCCCGCAGGGCTCTGCGGGGATGTGCTGAGCATGGATATCATCTCCGAGATGGACTGTACCTCTGCTCCCAGCCCTGCCCTCGGGCGCCGGAACTGAATGGTTGATTAGTGCAGAATCCCGAGCAAGGAGAGGAAATTCTCCCTGGAGCCCTGCCAGGCCAAGCCCGCATCCAAAAATACATCCTGCCGCCCTGCTTGGAGCCCAAAGGTTTTTTGGAAGGGAGGCTGCAGCTGCTTCGCATGCAAAAAATAACAGCAGCCCTGAGAGCTCCACGTCCTCACAAACAGGACTGGAGTCACTTTCAAATCACAGCGTTTGTTCCAAAAGAGAGACGGGGAGAAGAGAAAGAAAAAGACACACACGCACCACCACGGATCTGGCAGGCAAACACAGCTCCAGGGCTTCTGTTTGCCCATCACAAGAAGATTTACTAGGGGAGAAAAATATAGGCTGATTAATTATGCAGCCGGTTTGGTCCATTATATCATAAAACCCAGCTGTGTAGGACAACCTTGGAGATGCTCCTCTCCAGCATTATCTCAGCCCGGAACCAGGCGCCTGGAGCCAGGAGAAGCCGTCTCGGCACTGAACACTCGCCGCCGCGCCGAGCGATAGCGTCTTCCCAAAGCCACCTTTTCCATTGGAGATTAGGAGTGCAGTGAACTTTGATATGGCACCAGTGCTAATTTCAATCGGCAGGCCCCTCGCTGGTGTCACCGGAGGCCTCGGGTTCATTCCGAGAGCTGCGGCAGCGCGAGGGAAGGAGGGAAAACAGCCAAAGACTCCCCTTGAATATTAATGAAGCATCAAAGCTTTTAGCTGCATGGCCGTGTCTGAGCGCGACTGCTCTCCAGGGCTCTGCTATGTTTGGCACAATAAAGCCTTGGTAATTATTTCCAATAACTAATTTAGATTATCATTAGCCCCACATTGGAGGCACAGAGAATGCTGCCCTTTCAAACACTTGAACCACTGAGCCTCAAAAATAAAACGTTCGCTCTCTGCAAAGAGATCTTTGCCAGCTCTAATAAATTAGAATATATTTGTGTGCGTTAGCGCCTGTGGTGGCTCCGGATAATGAGAGCAGGTTGTGTCTGGGAATGGAGGCGAAGGCGGCACCTCCCCTGCCCCCTCCACCGCCTCCCCTGCTCCGCCACCGCACATTCCTTCGGGCCCAAATTTGTCCCCATTATCCTCCCGCACCCCCCAACCCCAAATCACCCAGGCCTGGCTGCCGACCCTGTCACAGCCAGCAATAACCCATAAATCATTCCACGCCTTCAAAGAATATTTCTGTGTGGTGTTAACAGGCTCCTGTGCCCCAGCCCTGGCTGCCAGCCCTGCGCCCAGCTGGGCTCTGCATCCCACAGCAGATGCTCCGCACCCCATGGCAGATGATCTGTGTCCCATGACAGATGCTCTGCACCCCACAGTGGGTGTTCTGCACCTCTGCAGCCGGGGGGGGTTCCAGCAGCTCTGCCCACACCGCTGCAGTGCCCAGGAAAAGCTCCCCAACTCTCTGTGCTGCCATCGTGCCCAGCCCTGGGTGCTCCAGGGGGGTCCCAGCACTGGAACCCCAACACTGTGGGGCTCCTCCAGGCACTGTCAGACTCATGGAGCAGCCCACACTCACCACTGCCACCCACTCCACTGCCATGGAGCAATCCCAGCCAGCAGGGATGTCCCGGGAGGAGGAGGAGGAGGTGGGAATGTGGCACACACTTGGAACCATGCAGATAACCTCTAGCTGCCCCGAGAGAAGGCAAAGCTCTCACTGCCCCCCAGAGCCTGCCTGTAACTCCTGCCTCTGCCACTGCAGGGGCCCGGGGACCTTGGGTGGATCACTTCAGCTTTCACAGCCTCCGTTTCATCAACCATGTCATTAGGCTAATGATAATTAATGCCTGCAAAGGGCTTTATGCTCTTCAGCTGGAAGGTGATAGTGAAGGGTAAATTATTGTTATTACCATAAACACAGGGTACCTGCCACTTACAGGGTGGGACCTGCTTTCTGACTTGCCTCAGCTCTTCTTGGATTAGGACCAGGGTAAGGTGTCAGCTTTGCTTCCCCACTCGTTTCCAACTTGAACCTGTGTTTGAGCCAGGCAGGACTGGGGGCTGAGTCTTTTTCATGCAAAGACTCAGAAGTAAGGGTTGAGCTCATTTCATGGAAGTGTGTGTGTTGCAGCACCGCTGGGGTGGGATGTGTGGGATGTGCCATCTCCATTCCTTGATGGGATAAGGCCAATTGCATGAGGCTGGAGGAGTAAGACATGCCAGGTCCTGCAACTGGGTCACAGCAGCCCCAGATAGAGATCCAAATTGGGGGCAGAGGGGCTGGAAAGCTGCTCAGCTGTAAAGGACCTTGGGCTGCTGGTTGGAAATGGACAAACATGAGCCAAACTGTGGCCAGGTGGCAAAGAAGGCCAAGGGTACCTGGCCTGCATCAAAAACAGTGGGGCAGCAGGACCAGGGAAGTGACCGTCTTCCTGTGCTGGGCACTGCTGAGGCACTTCCAGTCCTGGGGGCAGTTCTGGGCCCTCACTTCAAAAAGGACATTATGGGCTTGGAGCTGGGGAAGGGTCTGGAGCACAGGTGTGATTAGGAGAAGCTAAGGGTGTTGGGGGGGCTCAGAATGGAGCAAAGGAGGCTCAGGAGGGACCTGGAATTCTCTGCAACTCCCTGACAGGAGGGGGGAGCCGGAGGGGGGAGTCGGGCTCTGCTCCCAGGGAACAAGGGACACAATGAGAGGAAATGGCCTCAAGTTATGCCTGTGGAGGATTGGATTAGATTGGATATCAGGAAAATTTCTTCACTTAAAAGGGTTGTCAGGCACTGGAATAGGCTGCCAATGGGTATGGTGGCATCACCTTGCCTGGAAGTGTTCAAAAGACATGTGGATGTAGCACTTGTGGACACGAGTTAGTGGTGACTTTGACAGTGCTGGTGGAATGGTTGAACTCAAAGATCTTAGTTCTTCCAACCTTAATGACCCTGTGATTCCATGATTCTATCCTCATTCTCCAAGGGGTTGCTTACCTCCCTCTCACTGTGTTATTTATCCCTTTAATGGTGAGACCAGCTGAGCTTCACAGTACATGTGTGTGCATGAATGTGTGAGCACCAAGAACATGGGGTGATAGGAAACTCCTTGTGCATTCCAGCTGGGATGCAGCAGTCAGTGCCTGACACAGAGGCAGGGATCCCACACTGCTGCCTCTCCAACACAGCTCCTGTCCCTGGAGCTGGGACCATCCAGTGTCCCCATGTGCCTCTCACAGCCAGACAGAACAGCAGCTGGTGATGGGATCTGAGCAAACCCTCCATCCCCAGAGGAGCAACCACATCACAAAATTCCACATGTCCCAAACCTTCCTGACCACCACTTGTCCATACCTTTCTCCATCAGTCCATGCAGCCCAACACCTGTCCCGTCATTCTTACTCCACTTCTTCCCACTTTATTATTAAACCTGTTTGTGGCTCAGATTTGATTGGATGGTTGATTGACTTCATTGTTCACTTTTTTAAGCTCCTATTCCCTATGGACAGTTTCGGTTTTCATTAAAAGTCTTTCATCAGAATGAGCCAAAATTGTCAGAGGCTGTTTCTGGTTTTTGATTAAAAGCTGAAATTTGCAGTGTTTTAAAAAAAAAAGATATTTCCCTTCAGCCTTTCCCATCCCTCCTTTCTATTTTATTTGAAATCCTCTACACAGACAATTCCTTTTCTGATCTGTGGAGTTGCCTCACATGGGATGGATAAGGGGCTCATTTCTCTTAGGCAGACAGAGCAAGAACATCACTGAGTCATCCCAGTCCTTGCTGGCCCCAAGCACTGCTGAAGGCTCACAGCAAACTCAGCCCAGGAACATGTCCCCAGACTAACCCAGCCCAGCTCCCTCACATTCTCCTTGCAGGTTGTGTATCCCAGGCCCCTCACTGTCCTCACCGTCCCTTTGCTCCAGTTTCCCCCACATCCCTTTTGAACTGGGAGCCTGGCACTGGACATGGCTCTCCAGAGGCAGCCTGTGCTGCATAGAGGGGACAACCGCCCGCAGTGTGCTGCTGTGGCTGTCCCAGCAAAGCATGGACAAGGGGAGTGGCTTTAAACTGACAGAATGTGGGGTTAGGTTGGATATTGGGAGGAAACTCTTCCCTGTGAGGGTGGGGAGGCCCTGGCACAGTTTGCCCAGAGAAGCTGTGGCTGCCCCATCCCTGGAAGTGTCCAAGGCCAGGTTGGATGGGGCTCAGAGAAACTTGGGATAGTGGAAGGTCCCCCTGCCCACAGTAGGGGATTGGAATGAAAGGGGCTTTTATGTCCTTTCCAACCCAAACCATTCTAAGGTTCTTTGATTTATCTGCTGTACGTTGTTGGCCAGTGCTCCATCCTCCAGGTCCTCCATAAGCTGCTGCTCATCCAGTCACACCCCAGTGTGGACCAGGGGCACTGCTCTAGGTTCATCCTGCCCTCAAGAGAAATCAAATGCTCTGGTTGAAGTGCTTCCCACCAGCAGCTGATGAAAACCACAGCTCCCAGCTCCTCCTTACTCTCTGTACTGGCCCTGAGGCTGCCCCTTACATGGACCTCTTCTCTAATGCCCATTCCCACCATGTGCTGCAAACTCATGTGGCATTAAAAGCATGGCATCTTCCAAGACCTGCATGGTCCCCATCATTCACAGGTGGACAAGGAGCACTTCCCACAACCTGCTGGTGCAGAGGTTGTCCATGCACCCCTCCTGCCTCCTGCCAGGGTTCATGTCCTTGGTTCATGACATCTACATCATTATCCATGAAATGTAATTACCTCTTCTCCTTCCCTCTCCTGCTCCGTTTCCTCTCTCTCAATCCCAAAGTGGTTTCTCCCAGTTTGTGTCACTGTTCCTGGAGGAAATGAGTTATCTTTCCTATCTCTCCATATGTGCAAAATTGCAGCTCCTACCCCCCAGCTCAGCACCACATACTAATAGGGAGGAGGCTGAGATTGAAATGTGTCAAAATGCAGGAATTCAGATTTGCTTTTGCATCCTCCAAAGCCTTATTTTGCTTTTCAGGCCAAACATATTGTGCATTTTCTGTAACAATGAACTTATCACACTTATTATGATAAACTGCGAAGGCACTTCCCACAGTAGATGAAAATCCTGCAGATTGACTCCAACTCTCAAATATTTTTGGATACATGTACATTTTTCCACGGGTTTTCTGACAAGGGGAGTATCCTGACTGCAGCCAGTTCTTGTGTGAGCACAGCTGAGCAGCAGGCAATGGGATCTCCAGCTGCAATTCCATATACTGGGAAGGAGCAGCTGATGCCGTGTCCTTGCTCCCTTGGCAGTGCCAGGGACAGTTTCCCTGGCTAGGACTCATTTAGTAGTCCTGAAAAATGTTTATTTTGCTACTCCAAGGAAAGTCTGCCTCCAACCTCCAACCACTCAAGGCACAGGGACTTTTAGGACATCTCACCCAGACTGTGCAACCACCCATTGAACTGCAGAGCAGAACTCACTGAGCACCATCCATCCCTCGGGTTTCCAGACAGCAGGAGGCATGGGAAAGCCTCTGGAAAATGAAGCCAGGCATATGTCACTGTGGCTTTGCTCTCCTGCTAAGAAAAATGAGACAAGAAGCCTCATTTGCTTCATGCCCCACCAAGCTAAGGCACCACTGCAAAACCCCAAGCTGAGCAAACATCTGGAATATTTCCCAGTGTGACAATCCATGAGGACAGCAAACACCTCCTCCTTGTATCCCCACACTGGCCAGCTGCATCCCAAAGCCTCTGCACCTCCCTGACTTCACCTGCCCAATGCCACCTCAACCTCCCCCCTCACCTTTGGCAGCACCTGGTGGCACATTTCTTCAGACACCAGAGATTCTGCACCACCTGCATCCACTGCATCCCTACCCAACAGTGTCCAAGCACCTGTCTCCAGGGACCGTGGGCAGAAATAAGCATTAAAACACACCAGAGCGGGAATAAAAGTGTTTTCTTCTTCACTCAGGTTGGCCAAACCCAAGAGGATGCTGTGTGAGGATAAGTCCTGAGGATGCAGCAGCCCACAGCCAGCTGGCTTGTTGGTCCCTCTAAGCGTATTTGGTGGCAAGGAGAAATAACCACCGTGACAAATTCTCTGGAGTTAACTCCTGTGAAACGAGAGTGCCATGCCGTGGTGAGCCGGGTGGCACAGAGCTCACCCCACAGGTGGCCCCAGGCAGCCCCCAGTCTCTCCCAAGGGTGGGAGCTGGGGCAGCAGGGAGCTGTGTTTTGGCACATCAGCTCCGTCCTTCACCTTCAGAAATGAAGCGTGCAGAATATGAGAGCAGAAATGCCTTGCGCTGACAGGTTGGAATTAAGAGATTCCAGCTTTTCATAAACAGTCTTTGGATTTCCTGAAAGTTACGGCACCGGGCATCATTTGTATGCAGGATGTGTTGTAGCTCAAAGGTACCAGAACTAATGCTGTCCTGTTAATGAACTGAGTGAGTAATAGCCATGGGTATAGAAAGCTTATGTCTGAAACTAATCCTAGTTAATGAATCTATTGTTACAGGTATTAAATGGTGACAGGGGGTTTCATCCATCAGCCCTCCATTAATCACAGCGTCCCCGCCTATGCTTATTATTTAGAAGCCAGCAAAGGGATCTTAATGATATTAGTAATAGAGCGGTTGTGGTACGTGACCTGGGACAAGCTGGGGATTGAGGTGATAAGTGTCTGATCACATAAGGCATTTTAGAGGTGATCCAAGCGGCTTTGCTCCCCATGGCATGTTATCTTGTCTCTGCCAGCCTGCTCTGCTCTGCCAGCACTGCATCCATGCACCGAGCCATGGTGGCCACACCGGGACCATCCCCTCGCTTACTGCTGCCAGCCAGGAGATCCCACTGCACGGGGGGCTGCCCATTCCCTCCAGCAACCCCTCCCTGCGCACACCACCAGGTGCCCGGGCGTGCAGGGGCACAGCACAGGCCCTGGGTATGCCCAGAGGGGGCTCACATGGGCACAGGATGGATCTGTCTGCACAAGTAGCCAGGTGCAAGCCCACGTGCCTGAGCACAAATACCCACACACCCACACAGCCTCGGAGCAAATGACTCAAAGGTTTCTCTGGAAAGACGTGAGGAGCATCTGATATTCTACGCTAATTCTCCATCTGGACGTTCTCGGCATACGTATGTTGGGATGGGATTCATCTCATCGTGGTCTCCTGAAGTCAGAGATAATTCAGCCCTGAGGAGGGACACCACCATCTCCAGGGCAAGGCAGGGGTTCTGAGAGGGCCAGGACAGTGTCTCAGGGCCTCAGGGATGTGTTTTGCTGCCTGCAAGGCATGGTTGGCTCCCTCTGCACACACCACGTTGGGTTGAATCCCATCTCTGCACACCTTGGCTCTGAGCTGAGGCTGTATTGCATGAGGGCTCTTAAGGGGGGCAAGGATTGGTAGGTTTTTGGTTTGATCTGGTGAGTTCAGCAGTTCCTCTCCATTCTTCTCCTGGCAAACACTGTGCCCTGCCCTGAAGGTTACTTCTCCTGAAGTGGCCCTGGGTGAGGGACATCCACTTCAGTAAAGGTCACTGGTCACCAGAGCAGCAGCAGGGCCAGCAGGTCATGCAGGGACGCTGAGTGAGTCAGGGGCATCCTGAGGGATGTGAGTGCAGAATTCAAATATTAAAGTCTACAGCAAATGAACAACCCAGAGGTCCCTGCAGAGCTTTCACCTTCAGCCACTTCTGCAGTTCATGGTCTGCTGACAGTTTCCAGCTGACAGAGAAAGCTCCCCAGTTGGTGCCACAGCTGCAGCAATCCATGATCTGCAGGAGCTGGCGGGGTCAGAGGGATGCCCAGATAGGCAACCACAGTGCTGGAAGGGCAGTGGTCCCTGAACTCAGTGCCCAGGTATCCACTGCCCCCATAGAGCTCACAGTGAACAGGAAGCTTCTCCCCACCAGGTCAAGGCCATTGGGGACAAGATGTGCTGGTTTGATGACCAAATACAACATAACTTCATTGAGCCAAACACTTACTCCTCTTTAGTTCTCTACTGTTCTCCGTAAAACTCCTCCCTAGCTAGGGGAGGCCAAGGGCACCTGGCCTGTCCAGCCCAAGTGTGTCCAACAGGACCAGAGCAGTGCCTGTCCCCCTGTGCTGGGCACTACTGAGGCACTTCAAATCCTGGGGTTGGTCTTGGACCCTGCACTTCAGAGAGGACATTGTGGTGCCGGAGTGTATCCAGAGAAGGGAATACAGCTGGGGAAGGAGCTGGAGCACCAGGGGCAGCTGAGGGAGCTGGGGGGCTCAGCCTGGAGAAAAGGAGGCTCAAGGAGGACCTTCTGGCTCTCTGCAAATCCCTGACAGGGGGGGCAGCCAGGGAGGCTTTGGGCTCTGCTCCCAGGGGACAAGGGTCAGTGCAGGGGAAAATGGCTTCAAGTTGCAGCAGGGGAGGTTTAGGTTGGATATCAGGGAATGTTTCTGCCCTTAGCAGGGGAACCTGCTCTGGCAGCTGGTGTGGGGGCCCTTTATGACACCTCCCCCATATGTCCTGCTCTGGGGGAAGAGCTGACCTGTGATCAGTGCTGTGTTCCCACACACTGGGCACTCTCAGAGTTTCCTCCATGCCCATTCAGCAGAGTCATCCTGTGGTGCATTGGCACTGGCAAGCTGGGCATGGGGCAGCTCTGGAGACCTGCAGGGTAGATCAGTCCTTTTCTATTCTCTGCAAGGGCTCCAAGACCTGCATTTCTATGAAAAACCAAAACAGGTAATCTGCCGCTTGGTTATATTTTTAGGCTAATAACAGATGTGTAAATATATATATGTCTCATCTTCACAGGTACTCAGAGCCAGGAGCTCACCACTTGCCAATGTTTAAAACAAGCCAGAGCTACCTCGGTAAGCTGATTGTAAATCCAGCTCTAACCTGATTCCTGGTCTAACCTGACCAGCTCCCAGGCTGAGGCTGCAGAGCTTCCCACACAGTTCACACTAAAATCTGCCCACAAGCAAGAGAGGGGTCCCTCCAGCTGAGCGCTCACCCCAAACCCTCCTGCCACAAGAACAATGTGGTTTGGGGGTTGTGTTTTCTTGCAGTGTCAAGAAACCCTCCTCACTTTCCTGCCTGCTCCAGAGGGACGCGGTGAATAATGGCTCCAAAGGATGCAGACACCCAAAACCTTGGTGCCTTTGCCTTGGCAGTCTGTACTCACAGCTTTGTTCCTCATCAAAGAAGAAGGAAACAGCTTTTATCCAGCAAGGAGAGCTGAGATCCTCCCATCATCTGCTTCCAAGAGTTGGGGTTTTCAACAAAATCCCCAGGGACGCAGGGTCTAGCAATCAAGGCTAAGCCCTGGCCAAGTTTGGCCAGAAAAAGCACAGCAGGGCCTGGTCTGCCCATGCCACGTGAGCCCTGGCACAGAGCAGGTGGGTACCTGGTCTCCAGTAGTGCCACGCTGTGCTAGGACAGCAGCCAGCAGAGGAGGAAAAAGGAAGAGAGATAATTATTAGTGATTGAAACTGATTGCATGAAAGAAGGACAGATGTTTCTTGTTGTGCTTGTGTGCCTGAGGCTACGGAGCCATGCAAGGGACCAGGGAAAACTCCTTCTCAGCCTGGGAATGCTGTGGCACTGAGCCGCATTCAAATGAGGGCTGAGATCCGAACACACTTTCCCTCCGACTCTTGCAAATCCACACAGAATCTGGTTAAATCGCCACTTCCCTCATTTCCCCCGTGCAGGCAGGTGATGTCCATACAGGCTCCCTCTGGCCAAGGTGCTGCAGAGATCCTCCAGCTTCCCTCCACTCCCCCAGATGTGCAGCCTGTCCCAGTAAGGCCCAGGCACTGGGAAATCCTGGGACTGGAGACAGTGCACCCAGACCAGGTTGAAATTTTGAGCCCACATCATATAAAGGCACGGGACTGAAGGCAGGGGAAGATCCTGGCCATCCTGATGCCAGAGCAAAACAGGCCTTTCTCAGAGAGCAGGAGGATTTATTAGTCCCCATCCTTCCTTGCAGGACTCAGGATGGGGGATCCTGCTGGTGTTTTCCTACAGAAAGGATGGGTCACCCATGGAGAGAGCCAGCTGGTGTTCCCAGCAGGCTGAAGAGTGGCTGTTGAGGGGACACAAAGCCCCTGTGGTGTGTTCTGTGGGCTGCAGTGCATGTTTAATGCTATACAATATGCAAATAGAGGCTTGTCTTAGCAGTATTACTGATGGTGGTGATGTGCTTCTGGCACTGGTTCAGCTGGCTCTGGTGCCAAGGCTGGATGGAGCCAGAGATGCAATAAGGGAACAGAGAAGGGGTCTTGTCCCACCATGAGAGAAATGAGCCCCTCCAGCATGGCCTGACTCCCTTGGGATGGCCTGAGCTCTTGTCTTGGCACCCTTTGGAGGAACCATCCTGTTTGTGACCATTGGGTCACAACAGCTCCAGACAGAGCTCCAGGCTTGGGGCAGAAGAGCTGGAATGCTGCCCACTGGGAGAGGATCTGGGAATGCTGGTTGGCAATGGCTGCACGAGAGACCACATGTGCCCAGGTGGGCAAGAAGGCCAAGGGCATTTGGCTTGTAGCTGCCACGGTGTGGCAGCAGGATCAGGGCAGTGACTGTCCCCTGTGCAGGCCCTGCTGAGGCACCTCCAGTCCTGGGGACATTTTGGGCCTCTCACAACAAAAAAGACATTGAAGGGTTGGAGCGTATCCAGAGGAAGGAACGGAGCTGGGGAGAGGTCTGGAGCACAATATGAGGAGCAGCTGCGGGAGCTGGGGGGGCTCAGCCCGGAGAAAAGGAGGCTCAGGGGGGGCCCTTCTGGCTCTTTGCAACTCCTTGATGGGAGGGTGGATCTGAGGGGGCTCAGGCTCTGCCCCCAGGGAACAAGGGAGAGAATGATGAGGATGAGAAGAAATGCCCTCAATTTGCACCAGGATTAGACTGGATATTAGGGGAAATGTCTTCACTGAGAAAATGGTAAAGCCCTGGCATGGGCTGCCCAGGGCAGTGGTGGTGAGTCCATCCCTGGAGGGATTTAAGACAAGCAGATGTCGTCCTTGGGAACATAGTTCAGTGGTCAACCCGGCAGAGCTGGAGAGCAGCTGATCTCGATAATCTTAAAGGTCTTTCCCAACCTGGCTGTATCCAGATCCAGGCATGCATTGGTTTCACTTGGAATAACAGTTTGACCCCCTTGGATGTAGGGAGGCTCTAGGGAAGGCCCAGTGGAGGGAGCAGAGCTCAGACCAGCGCAGGTCTCACTGCAGAAGGAATCAACCCCAACAAAGGGGGATCCAAGGGGCCGATGGATGGGGGCAGGCGTCGCCCAGCCCCCGAGGTGCCGCCGGCTGGACCAGCGGACCCGCGAGGAGAAGAGGACGGTCCTTCCCCAGCAGATCCGTGTCCCCGGCTGACTCCAAAGCCCTCAGGACCCCCAGGAGGAGCGGCCCGGGAGCCCCTGCTCCCCCCGGCCCGGCCCCGGAGTGCGGCAGGGCCGGTCCCCCCGCGCATCCACGCGCGGCCACTGCCCTCTGGTGGGGA
>VXBA01004274.1:1253238-1271602 GCA_013399895.1 Serilophus lunatus
GCGTTGCCGTGGACGCGGGCTGGGCCGGGCCCGGCAGCGCTGCCGCGGGCCCGGGCCCGGGGGGACACCGGGGGGACACCGAGGGGACACTGGGGGGACACTGGGGGGACCGGGGGGACACGGAGGGGACCGGGGGGACACCGGGGATATCGGGGGGACACACCCGCGGCCTCGTGTCCGTGGGAACGCGCAGGGCCCGGTGCCTGTGCCCCATCCCCCCGCGAACCCCCGCGTTAGAACAGAACCACACAACTCCAGGATGCTTTGGGTTAGAAGGGACCTTAAACATCATCCAGTGCCACCCCCTGCCATGGGCAGGGACACCTGCCCCTATCCCAGGTTGCTCCAGCCTGGCCTTGGACAATTCCAGGGGTGGGGCAGCCACAGCTTCTCTGCCCAGCCTGGGCCAGGGCCTCCCCACTCTCACAAAGAATTTCTTGTAATGTCTAATCTATATCTCTTTTCTTTTAGTTTAAAACCATTCCCTCTTTTCCTATCACTGACTCCCCATATAAAAAGTCACTGTCCCTCTTTTCCTTTAAACCTCAATGCACAGCGTGGGCCTTTTCCCACTCAGCCCCCTGGCCATGGCACGCTGGTTCCTCTCCAGCTGCCCTTGCTCTGGCACTGTGCAGAGGGATCACACGCTCAACTCTTCAGTTCGGGGAAAAGGCCTTGATCTTCAGGACATCAGTCATTCTAGTCTGTTCCTGCTCATTTTGAGAACATACAAGCATGTACAGCCTTTGGATGAGGCCTCAGGTTTCTCCAGTTGCTGCTGCCCTGCATTGGCCGCTGTGGTCTTCTTGCTGTCAAAAATCACCTTCTTCCAGCAGGAAAGGGCACTGAGGAAATTCTTGTTCCTTGCACACTGTAGACATCCCCTGGATATCCCATGTCATGCTCCCAGGCTGTCCAGCCACAGCTGGCCCAAGCCATGAGCACTGCCCTCAGAAGGGGTGCAGAAAACAGGGAAAGCAGGCAGAGAAGGTGAAGGGGTTCATCCTGCTGAGCCTTTCTCCTCCATCTACCCCTCCCACTGCCCCCAGTCCCTGTGCCTGGGCTGGAGCTAGGAGCAGGCATAGCCATTCCCATCCTGGAGCTGCCCCACAGGGTCTGGGTATGCAGGAGGCTGGGGGGCACCACTGAGACCTCCCACCCCCAAACCTCCCATGGATGCTGGCAGTCACGAGCCCAGGGAGGGGAGATTCCCAGCACCCCCTTCCTCAGGACAGCCCCAGTTCTATCCAGCAGCACCGTGTGTCACTGTTGGCTCCCATCCTCTCGACTCCGCCAAATAAAATATCACATCAAGCGCACTCCTGTGGAGAAACTGAGCCCCCAAATTGCCTGCATCTCTCCTTCAGGTCCCTGCCCACTTGCAGTCCCAGGAGGCTGCCCCTGCCTGATGCTTAGTCTGAGCCTGGCACATGTTGTGACACTCAAACCAGTCCCTGCAGGACTACATCCCTTCATCTTTTTCTCTGCTACAGCCCAAGGATGATCTTCCCACCTGTGTCTCTTTTATCCCACACTGTGTCCAGTCAGGTCCATCCTGCACCCAGACCTGGCAGCCCTCAGCTTCTGCCTGGGGGCCAAAGCTGGATCTCAAACAATGGTGTGCAGACACCAGCCCCTCCAGCCTCTAGCACACTGAGACACGTGAGGTTTGCTGCCCAAGCAGCTCAGCATCCTGGTAAAGAGCCTTTTGGCATTAGCTGCATCCTGCCAGCTGTGAATCCATGGGCACCAGCATCAGGTCAGGGCAGGTGATGCCAAGAACAGCTCTTGGCCACTCTGGGACTTGCTGATGGTGTGTAGACCCTGCTGGGAGCAGCGTGGGTGGCAGAAGGGGGCACTAGCCAGGGCTTAGAGTTGCCCCAGGGCATTCACTCACCTCCCACAGGGTTTGACTGGGGGCTGAACCCCACCACAGCAGCCAGGACAGCCCACCCACACCTCTGCACCCCTGGTGTGCACAGCCTGGGGAGGTACCAGCGTGGGTGTCCCACGTGCTGGGCAGGATGGCAAAGCACTGCAGTCCATCAGCCACCCTCTCTCCTGCCTCATCCCAGGAGAGGCTTGGAGCTGCCCCAGGGCAGCCAGTGGGATGGCTGGGCTGGTCCTGCCTGCACAACTCCACTCCAGGTCCTGCTCCACTCTGGGATCACAGATCCTGCCCAGGATGCCCATGAGGATACAACCTGTTCAGAGGCTCAACTCACCCCAGCACATCCCCAAGGTGGCAGCTTCTGAGCAATCAAAGCCCAGCTCAAGGAGGCAAATGTCCTTCTACACACCCTCAGGCTTTTCCTTCACACTCTCCTGAGCACTGGGATTTGGAAGGCTGGTGTTGGACTGGGGGCTGCAAGCATTTTGGAGGATCAGTGCTCCAGGAAGGGGCCTGATTTAAATCCAGGTCTGCTGGAGATATGACAGCACTGGCCCTCATGTCCTCATGTGTGGGGATGTGGGGAGCAAGAAAAGCAGAATTTCAACCCCACAGCTCTGTCCCAAGACCTCCATCACTGTCCTGGCCTTTTGCAGGGACCAGCAGCTGGAAAGCCCAGTCCCTCCTGCGCACCCTGCCTGAGGCAGGACAGCTGTCCCTGTCCCTCTGTCAGGGTCCAACCTCAGCCTGCAACTAAATATCCACCTAGAAGGTGAGATAAGAAAAGGTTAATAACTGAAATAAAGTAAAATACAAGAATAAGAGGAATGAAAATGAAAAGGGAGATAACAAGAAGAGAGAGAGGAATAAAACCCAAGAGAAACAAGTAATGCCCAACAAAGTGCTCACCAGCCACTGCCCGACCCATCCTTCAGCAGCCCACAAGCAAGTCCCCCCAGTTTCTGTATTGGGCATGATGCTCTATGGTGTGGAATAGCCCTCTGACCAGTTTGGTTCAGCTCTCTTGGCCACATTCCTGGCTGCTTCTCATGCAGCTCCTCACTGACAGAGTATGGGACATGGAAAAGCCCTTGATTTAGATGAAGCACAACTCACCAACAGTTAAAACACCACATGATCACCATTATTCTCACTTCAAATCCAAAACCCAGCACTGTACCAGTTACTAGGAAAGAAAATTAACTATCCCAGACAAAACCAGGACACCCTCTGCCACGCCAGGCTGGCGCTGAAGCAGACAAGGACCATCCCCTGGCAGGGGCTGTGTGAGTCTCACCCCTGAGGCTCTGATACACCCACTAACCCAACCCCTCTGCTTTGCAAACCTGCATTGGCTGCACTGACCACACTCCAGGAGACCCGTGGTGTGGGGTGACCTCCTTCTGCTCCCCAGGCAGTGCCTGAGCACAGCTCTGCTGTCTGGACCTACAGCAGCCAAGGCCACACTCACAGTGACTGCACAAAGCCATGCATGATCCAGCCCCCCAGACCCACAACCATCCTCCAGCTCTTGCTCCAACCTTGGTTAACCTCTTCTGCAGTCTCCCAGGACCAGAAATCACACCCTGGAACAGAGGGCAGCTCCTGACAATGGTTTAATCACAACCAAAACCTTTCTGTAGGAAGTCTGGGATTTGACAAATCGCTGCTCAACTTTTGTCCTGGTGTAACTTGGTGTTTCCAACTGATCTCAAAAAGCCTCTTGTTCTTTCATCACTTCTCCCTTCACACTGGAGAATAATATTTTCACTCACACGCTGAAATTAGATCCCAATGTTTCTGCCAGCAAGGCTTTCAATAACTCGCTTATGTTCCTGGATGGAATTGCCTGGCAGACTGGCAGCCCCTGTGTGCTCGAGGTGAGAGGGAGTGTGGAAAAACACCCATTAATCTCCCAGAGCAGCCCCCAGCTCATGTTGGCTGCACCATCACAGCCCAGGTGAAGGATGGGCAGAGGAAAGCAGAGCATGAGCACGGACAGGGGTGACCCCTCAGAACAGCACCAAGGGGAACCCCCATGAGCTCTGGAGGATCCAGGATCCTCCACTCAGTGCTGTGCAGCTCCCTAATGAATATCCATAACACCCAGATCCTTCCCAGCAGCTTGCCAGGAGACCTGAGCCGCCTCCCAGCCTCAGGGGCTCTGACAGTGGATGAGAGGTGCCAGAAACTGTCTCTGCCCTGGGGGCACCCTGCTTGCTGCAGCAACAGAGCCCAGAGCCCCAAAGTGCTGCAGTGGCAGAGATGGGATTTAGTTTCGGGGTTCCCTGAGCTCACAGCCTTTCTGCTGCATAGCACTTGGAAGTCCTGACAGTGCCAGGTGCTGAGCACCCTCCCAGGTTGCCACAGCACTGGGCCAGGGGGCCAGCCCGGGAATGCCAACAGCCTGCTGAGCGGGCAGCACGGAGCAGAGGATCCCTGCCATCCTGGTGGTCGGTCTGGCAAGCTGTGGAGCAGTTTGGCAATTCCTGCTCTGCAGCAAACTGTGTGGCAAGCTGCTGAGGACTCAGTGAGCCTGGAAGCCACGGGTGCCCATCTGCCAGCCTGGCAAAGCACTGGGCAGTGGAGGAGCCCCAGCTCCAAGTGCCAGTGGGATGGAGCTGGGAGGCAGGACAGCATCCTGCAGGTCACTGCCAGGAGTCCCAGAAAACTTGGCAGGGACTGGAGAGCCCCGAATGCTGTGAACCACTCTCTTATTTCAGGAAATCAACCCAGGGAGGAAGCTCCCTTGCCCATGAGGAAATCACAATTCTCCAGGCTGCAATTCCAAAGCTATTCTTGAAGCCATGTCCCCAGCCAGCCCAGCTCAGCTCTGTACTGAACAGCCAATGCTCCATGTGGGGTCATGGCTGTTACACCATCCCTGATGCTCCAGGAGCTGCTGCACTGCTGGCACTGCCCACACCTTCCTGCACCCCTTGGGCACAGGACACCCCTGCCCCTGCCTGGCCCCACACCATCATTTCCCACCACTTCCCATTTTCAAGCTTAGTGATTTCAAAAGTCTGGGTGTGGTGCTGGAGCTGCTGAGTGCACTAAGCCCCCTGTCAGAGCACCTTCAATGGGAGCTCCAGTGTCTCCCATGGGCTCTTCCAGCTGTAGAGCTGAAATCTATGAAGGGGTAAGAAGTTGTTTATAGACAATGGGGAAAGAATATCTATCTCTTCATGTCCTCAGAAGTATCATGGTCATTTTCCTTTGGTTTTTCCAAAACAGCTCTTCCTCTGGCAAGGACAGCATGTAGGGAGCTCAGCTGGAGGTTTCAGACAATAGTGAACATCTACAAAAATGGCTGTAAATGGTCTCTGTGTTTGATGTCTTAAACTTCCGATGGCTCAGGAATAATCATCAGGATGGTATCAGTTACAGCCCAGATCCTGCAAATGTTCCCCACGTGACTGACCTGAGGTTGGGAGCAGGGGCACTGGCAGGATGCTGTGCTACCCCTAGGCAGTCCCTGCAGCTGGAGCCTGAGCCTGCTGGTCTGACACTGCTGTGCCATCACTGACCTCCTCCCTGCCTGGCAGGTCGCTTCCTCTCCCAGCTTCAAACCAGCCCCAGTTCTGCTGCTCTCATTCAGAAGAGCCTTTTGATGACATCACAGAAGGTCGGAAGGACTGGGGCTGGTAACATTTAGCTCAGGCCCTTCCAGTTACCACAACCCAGCTGCTCTGGACAGTTCGTGTCTCCAGTCTGCTCTTAAACCCACCTTCCAGTGAGCAGAGCATCCCAAGGCACGAGGCAGGAGACCTGTGCGCACTGAGGACAGCAGGGCCCCGCTCTGAATTCACCTACAGCACCTGGCAGGGATGTCAGCCTTTCCCCAGCCCTGTGCCCCTGCTCCAGAGATGATATTCAGCCTGGATACTGCAGTGCCTGCAGAAGGTGAAGCCTCCTCAGACCTTGGGGCCAAGTGACCAGAATTAAGCTGCCCCAGAGACACAGAAGGAAAATCACTCTGAGCAGTGAGCAGTGAAGGGCAACACTGGCCTGGTGCTTAATCCTTCCATTGCTTCCATTGGGTTTTGAAACAACACACGCTGAAAGCTGTTTATTTTTTTATCAACTCTTGGGAACTGTGTCTCTTTCCACCTCCAACAGCCTGAATCCCTGCCCGTGCTTCTGGTGGTTTCAGCTGCTGTAAAAATGCCTGTAATGAGGAGAGGGAAGTCCACTTGCTCCTCTCGCTGAGCCACGCTTTCCAACAGCAGTTGCTGATAATTCGTGCCACAATCAACTGTGTAATTTGGAGCTATTTCACCTTGTGAGTGCACTGCCATGGGGATTGGGGTATCCCTCAGCTCCTGGGCGGCTGAAGCTCAGCTCTGCCCTTTTGCCAAGCAGGAGTCAGCTGAAGAAGTTCTGGCTGCATTTATGGCCTCTCAAAAGAGGTGTTTGTTATGAGCTGTACTTCTCTCCTGCAGCAAACTGCAGCTTTTACCCCCTCCATCAGGTCACTGCTGCCATCCTTTGCCGGAGCCTAATGGGGTGGAAAAAGCTTGGCTTGGGCTCACACAACCTCATCCTCTCCACTTGAGCACAGGGACTTGCACATCAGCAGATTGCTTTTTCTAGGATTTTTTTATGTGCTTGTTGCTTATCCCTTACTAAAATTCCCCCAGGTTTTTACCTCCACACTGCTCAGGTACACTCCTGTATCTCTTCCCATGCTTAAGCTGCTGCAGCCTCTCACTGAAAAAGTCACTTAGAAAGTGTCTGATCTCTGAGCCCCTCCTGGAGCTCATCTCATTCTGCCCTTTCCACACAGACACATCACATTCTTCTGGATTATCAGGGGGGAATCCCTGCCAGACACATTCCATGATGCCACGAGCAGCCACGAACTCAGCTCAGCACTATTTTGCCCCTAAAATAAGAGCTGCTCCCTAAGGGGAAGGCAGAGCTCTTAAAGAGCATTTTTTAAATTTCCAACCTTTGCATGAACACTACTGCAGTGTCTTCTCTGCCACAAGATTTGAATTACAAAGGGACCTGCCCTTCCCTGACCAGCTGAGGATCAGTGGAGTTTTTGCCTCCTTCACATCAGGAGCACTCACATTCCTCACCTCCTACTCATCTGGCTTATTTTCCCTAATTTTTGGGAAACAAGAGCAGGAACTGAAGGCACTGGTTATGCACAGGTTCCAAGGCTCTGTGTGCAGCATCCTGCAGATCTCCTGTCTCTGGCACAGCTAGTGACACTATAATAAACACTGAAACTAATAGCAGGTATTTGTGAGCCATGTTTTGTTCTCTGCAAAATGTTAATAGAGAAAAATCTGCAGCACCATGCCAGGAAATCTTTTTATATCTTATTTCCAGAATACTCTAATATCAATTTATATCTATAATTCAATTAATGTTCTGGGAGAGGCAAATTAGCATCCCCGGGTCTCTCCGTTCTCAGCAAAGCAAGTTCCCATGAAGAGGGAAGGTCTGGCACAGCCTTTCTCAGTGGCTCAGAGGGGATCAGTGCAAGACCCCAAGCACACAGAGATCCCCTAAATAACCAGGGGGAAGCTTCAGACATGCCCTGAAACACTCATTGTGTTACAGAATAGCATTTTACCCCTGCTGAACCTGGTAGTGTGGTGCGTGACAACTCACCTGTAAGTCTGCCTGCTGTGAAGTGCATTGTGTTGGAGCTCTATAGATTATAAAATCTGAATCAAATCAGATGATGTCACTCACTTGGGCATGCTACTGCTAGGCTTTATGCTCACAGAGAAGCAGGATGCTGCAATTTTAATTTAAGCAGAACAAGGAAGCTGGTCTTAAAAGGCAATCAGGGCCCCATGCAAAGAGCAGCCTTCTGAGGACATGGCCTCAGGTTGTGCTAGGGGATGTTTAAATTGGACAGTAGTAAAAATTTCTTCACTGGTCAGGCACTGGAACAGGCTGCTCTGGGCAGTGATGGAGTCACCATCCTTGGAAGTGTTCAAAAAAAGTGTGGACATGACACCTGGAGACATGTTCTAGTGGTGGGCTTGGCAATGCCAGGTTAATACTTGGCCACAGTAGTCTTTTCCAACAGTAATGATTCTGTGATTATATGCCCAGGGAACTCTTGTCTCTCAGTGTTCTGGAAACAACCAGCCTGGTAATTAGTGCCAGGAGAAAGGAAAGGGCCTCATATCAATCCTATGGACCATTTTCCTCTCTGGTGTCCCTGTTCCTCCCAGTCTGCAGTTGAAGCAGCATAAGCAGAGCTGGGAGAACACCCAAAGGACACTGCATTGCCTTGGAGCAGGGACACATCTGTTCCAGGACACTCAGAATTTACAGGGACAGAACCCAGTGCCTCCACCATGGCCACAGCCAAGAAGATGCTGCAAATATCCCACACAAGACCCGTGGGCTGCAGGGTTACAGCCTCCAGGAAGAGCAAACAACACCTTGACCCGCTGGATATGCATCACAGCTCATGCATGAGCTTGCGTGGTGAGAGCAAAGCAGTTTGTTTCACATTTCCTAATTTTCAGGATTCCCAGGTACAGATAAATCCAGCCCCACCTGCCATTCTTGGGGAGACAGGCTGGCTGTCCACAAATTCCAATCAGTACCCCAGACAGTCCTGATTTGGTGCTCCATGAGGTGAGGCCTGGAGGAAGGGGGAAGATGGGCAGAAACAGCATTTTCTTCCCCTCTGTGTAGCTCAAACAGTCACAGGTCTGAGCCTGTTTGAGCCTGGGAGGGCTCAGTGTGGTCCTGTCACCACAGTGCCCGTGCTGCCTGCTCAGCCCTGGCCTGGCCAATCCAACCATTGGAGAAGGACTTCCAGAAAATGAACACTGCTGTGACGTCCTTCCCTGCTTCTCCAGCAGCAGCAGCAGGTCAGCTCCCTGAAGTCTACCCTGAAGCCTCCCCCAGGAACTACACAGATCATTTTAGGTACCAGCATTAAAAACAGCTGCTTAATTCTTCCCTGTGAAGATAAGGAGCCCCTGACACAGGTTCCCATAGAAGTTGTGGCTGCCTCATCCCTGTAAGTGTCCAAAGACAGGTTGGATGGGGGGCTTAGAGCAACCTGGGATAGTGGAAGTTGTCCCTGCCCAGGGCAGGGGGTGGAACAAGGTGAGTTTTAAAGATCCTTCCAGTCTCAACTGTTCTGTGACACTCGGTGGGGACAATGCCAAACAGAGACGGTGGCTGCACCAATGGCTGGTGCAGGCAGGGCTGAGAGGGTGCCCCAGGCTGCAGCACTCACTGCAGGCAGAGCTCAGGGCTGGCAGTGTGTGTCGCTGCGGGCAGAGGCTGGTGCAGCACAGGGCACAGGGGATGCAGAGCAGTGCAGGGCACTGACAGCAGTGCACAAGGCAGGCAGGGCCTGGTGGAGCTGGCACAGGGCAAGGCAGGTGCAGGCAGCCCAGGACTGCAGGCTGTGCCCAGTGCAGTGGGCAGGGCACAGACCTGCCCATCTCTTGGAGGCTTCATCACTCACCTCCTGGGTCCTTGCTTTGGTCCCTCCACTACCCTCAGCCCCCCAAACCACACCTACTTGAAGCCCTTGCAGTGAGCACACATTGTCCCAGGCCCCCAGTGCTGACCCTGGAGAGTCTCAAGCTGGGGACAAGCACAGAAGCCTGAAAACCTGAGACTGAAGTGTAGGTGATAGGAAACCCCCACTTCCCTTCAACATTCCCCCACAGCACAGCACAGCCCACTGTGGGCAGGGTGGGACACTGCTCCAGAGTGTCAGGGCAGAGGCAAAGCCCTGGAAAAGAAAAAACTTCCTCATGCAAGTCTCCTCGGCATGCTGGCAGAGTCCCGAGGAGAGCGAAGACATGGCATAGGAAAAGTACTTGTGAAAGCAGACAGCTCCATTTCCATCCTGAACAGCCCCATTTCCAAGTTCGTGTCCTGAAATAGCCCCGGGAGCCATTTACCAGCAGGATTGCACAGGAACCTCCCTCTTTTCTCTAACACACTCTCTGTGTTCTTATCTGCATCGATGGGCAATAAATAACCAAGTGACACATCTGCAGGAAAACACAGTGATGCCCTGGAAAATGCTGCCAACCCTGGGAGCTGCCCGTGGCCCCCAGAACCCGCCTGTGTGGGAGCCACGTCCTGCAGAGCCCAGCCACCCGTTAATAATCGGAATGAACAACTCACAAATTAATTCACCAAAATGATTTTCCAACCAGCTTCGAGCTGAGTCAAGGGGCTGCTGCAAGTGGTGATGAGGAAAAGGCAAGTGCAATGTAGAAATGGCTGCCAGCTATTGATCCAGGGAGTGGGCAAGTGGTGGGAGCATCCCCGTGGTGCCACAGTGATGCTGCAGAGCAAGGAGTGGGAAGCAGAGGAGTTTGAGCACTGCCAGCCCTGAAGGAATGACCAAGGCCTGGCCCTGCTTTCCCACCATCACTGGGTTTACCCTCCCCCAGGGCAAAAGAAAATGGCTGAGATCTCTTGGCCTGGGAGAGGCTCATCGTATGCAAATGGGAAATAATTCTACTTAATTTGGAAGAGATGAATGGGCTGTGTGGCTATTTCTACACACAGAGGAGATGCAACAATTAAAGCCAAAAGTAGCTGTTAGAGAGCACTTATTGCAACTTTTATCTGTCGTAATTCTCGTCCAAATGCTCTCTGCTGAGCCCAAAGATTGTAGTGAGACTGGATATTTCCATCCACTCAGACCCAGCTTCCAACAGAAAGAGACCAGCAGAAAGAGGCCGTTGGATGGGGTGGGATTCACCATGATCCCCCAAGGTGAACATGGCAAACCACGTGTGAGATGGCAACCCCTCAGGTCTCTGCCAGCCCGAGGAGCAGGTCCCTCCTGGGGACATCACCTGGGGCCAGCAGAGACTCTCCATCACAAGTGAAAGCAGTGTCCATCATGCTCCATCTCCAGGTGGGTCAGGCCTGCAAAAATTTGCAGAAAGGAAAACCTGGAAAGGGAGGACAAATCTTTCTGCAGATACAAACAGAATCTCAGTGTGTGACATTGAATTGCAATCACTGCTCCTGCAGGAATTCCCCTCTTCCCTCAGGATCATTGTGATGGGATAAAGCCCCAGAGCACGACTGAGAGTCCTGCCATAGGGAGATGCTTGGCTTCCCTGGCCCTGGTCAGGCCACCCTTGGCACTGACACCTCTTCCCTCTCTGCATCACCCCATTTTCATTCCCAGGCCTCTCCATCTCATTGCACCTTCCAGCTGCTTCTGCACAAGCAGGCACATGCCATGGCAAAGATTCTTCAGCTTTCTGTGCCAAGCATGAAGAGGTCCTTGACCTCGAGTCAAGGATGTTTTCTAGCCCCCAAAAGACTTTTGTAGCTTTTTTTCCAGCCTTCTTTGTGCTCCTACAGCCCCTGTCAGATGCTGACAGCAGAGCTGCCGTGGTGCTCCTGTAATAGCTTTTCCAATGCCGTGTGAAGGATCTAGGTCACTCCTGACTCCTTGCTATTCCCCTTTTATAAACCCGATGTGAAGCGGATGCACAGAATGATTCTGAAGCTGCTCTGAATGATGCTTTGTGAGAAGGAGTCTCATCCTGGGGAATGCATTTTCCAGGCTCTCAGGTGCAGAACTGTGGATGGCTTTTCACAGTGGCTGGACTGGGGCTATTTAATGAGCATTTGGCAGCAGTAACCTGCCCTGCTCAGGCTTTTTGTCACCTGCAAACATTACCACAGATTTTATGACTGTCATCTACATCTTTCCTGAATGACTCCATAGCTCTATCTTTCTGATTCCTAGTCCCAGTAGAAGCAGCACCTCTCCTTCACCTCAGCATTGGTCAGGAGCTCTGTCACAAAGCCAGGCACAGCTGACATTTAATATTTCTAGTTTAGAGCATTTAATGATTTCCTCTCTGGTACCGTTTCCTCACTGATTTGCATTCATTGTACCTACCTCACAGTGCTGCCAAGGTGCCTGCTCAGAACTGCTTGGAAATGGCCTGGACCAGCGTGGATGTTTTCAGCAGCCCCGATCTCTCACATCAAAGACCATGAGTCTGTCCAGCCAGACCTACTTTCTGTGCCAAAAGCCATTAGTTGTGCTGTTTAGCCAGTGAGTAGCTGTAGGAACTCAATTATCCTTCCTACCATCTGATCTGGGTTCATGGCTTCCTTTCTCAAACCATTGTGACAATTCTGTAAGTCCCCAGGTCCCTGGCATTTTCCAAGTTTCCAAGGCTTGCTAAATCTCACGGTTCACAACACAGACAGTTTCCCAGCTGACTCCCTTATGCATCCCAGCTTTAGGCTTTAAAATACTGGGTGCTATTGATCTTGCACCCTGCTCAGTGCAAACTGACCAATTTTCTAAGGAAAACCAGCTGAGCTGGAGTAGTATTTCAGAGAATCACAGAACCATAGAATGGTTTGGGTCGGAAGGAATCTTAAAGACCATTTCATTCCAACCCCCTGCCACAGGCAGGGACACCTTCCACTAGATCAGGTTCTCTCAAGCCCTCTCCAGCCTGGCCTTGGACACTTTCAGGGATCCAGCTCCTCTGGGCAACCTGTGCCAGAGCCTCACCCCCCTCACAGGGGAGAAATTCTTCTTAATATCCAATATCTAAACCTGCTCTGTTCTGAAGGGACTAGAAAGGTGCCACACTCACTGGAGGGTCAGTCCAGCAGAGTCAGTGAGTCTGTTGCTTTGAAGGAGCTGCACGCTACTGGCTGTATCTTTTGGGAAGCAAAATTCGGTCAGAAAAATGGAACAAAGATGGGCACTTCCTGGAGAAACTTTTTTCCAGATATTCAGGATGGTCTCAACATTTTAAGGAATCCATCCTGCTTCACTGGAAAGGGAGGGGAAAAGTAGAAAATTGATGATCCCAAATTGGTATATATGTGTTGAAGAGCAGCAAGGACAAGCAAATAGCAAAGCATATAAAAAATAACATTTTATATTGGTCTGTGAGTCCAAGATGACCCTAAATCCAAGCAATGCCAGAAATGCAATGGGCAGTTTGAGGAAAGATGACTCAAACTGAATCAATAACTTGAGTTGTTTCCTCTGCCCAATAGTTTATTATGTTTCTGAAAAACCTCTTGCTTGAAATTTTTTACAATAGTTTGAGAAGTCAGGCAGATGCTATGTTGGGGAAAATGGCAAAAAGAGAAGAAGGGAGGTAGTGCAAGAGGGGGATTTAACATGAGAATTTCTTTATTAACTTGAATACCTCAAACAGCTGGTTTCAAAGTTCAGGTGGGGGTGGAAAGGTGAAAAACTGATGAAAATTTTCCTCTGACGTGCGTGGTGCTGCCCTTGCGAGCCGAGCATCGGGGGACAAGACTTAGGGATGTGGTTTACCCCCTCCCACATCCTTCGGGAAGGACCTCTCTGCCCTCCCTGAGCTCCTTTCTGTCCTCGCTGCTCCATCCCCTGCCCCTCCCCGCAGCCCCTGGCTCGGGGCCCACCAGCAGCCGCCGCGTTAATGACCCATCGCAGCAGCCCCTCGTGTCCCGGCGAGCGGCGTTTCTTGCCAACACGTGGATCAAAGAGGACTCTTGAGTCGTGAATCCCTGCGGGAGGATGAAGGGTCGGCTCGGATTAAGACGTGCAGTAATTTGTGAAGGGTACGAATAGAAGAAACGAGATATTAAGGGAAGGATTCGCGGCTGGCGGGATCAAAGAGCACCAGTAGGAAATGTTTAGAAGACGCTGGGAACAAAGGGAATTCAAAGCCATATGCATCTATTAATAGACACAAGAAATTTATTAACAGTGGCAACGAATCAAGTGTTCAATAACTTCCCTAATTCTGCTTTTGCAGAGAAACCGTATCCTTTTTCTTAAGGCTGATGGAGGACTTGCAAGACTGCTATTAGCCAAGAAAGTAAAACAGCATAAACTCAAACTCATTTTTTGCACCTAGACCTGGATAACAAATAGAAGCATCTTTAAAGCACTGACAGAGTATACAGCAGGCTTTGGGAATACCAGACAACTGGTGAGTCAGGAAGGGGGCTAAGACTGAGCTATTGTGACTGCCTGGAAATGAGATAATTGTGGGTTATATATCAATATTAAATAATAATTAGATACTAATTTCACATTAGAATAACAAATCTGATAAATATGTACCCAAGCGTGGTGGGGCGCTAATGGCAAAGGAGAGGAGGGATCAAGAAAGCAGCAACTCTGGGAAGAAGTTGGGTGTGAGCAAAGCAGATCTGAACTGCAGGAGTGACTCTTTAACAGAGGGCGTGTAGCTTATATTTGGGTGCCTTACTGACAGGAAAGGGTTTGTTGGACGGGACAGGGAAGGAAGGGGGGTGAGCCCTGAACATGGCACTTTGTACCCAACCTTGGCATCCACCTGGGATGTGGAAAAGACAGAAATAGTTGAAAAGAGCCGTGAGAAACAGGAGAAAGAGAAATGTGTTATAATGAGAAAACGTGCCGTTTTGCCTCCCAAGGAGATGGAAGCGGGGCTCACACGGGTTTGCAGTGGGCAGCCTTCGTACAGAGGATCACTGTGCAACTGGGCAGGAAAGGCAGAGCTGCCTGCAAACGTTTGGGACATGAGGCCAAAAAATTTCCCACCACCAAAAGAGTTCACTGGTATTCACAAAGGTGATTTTCCAGGCCATGAAATCTTCAGAACAAAAATGGTCTCTTTTGGGCAGACAGACCCTGGTAAATGCAACAGCTGGTCTCAATATGAGACTGCTTTGGGAAAGGAAACACACGGGAGGTCCTGCAAGGTATCTGCTGCTTGTCAGGGCTTTAATCTCTGTAAATAACCTTTTCTCTTTCGTTTTCAAAGCATGAGATGAAGACTCCCACCTCCCCTCCAAGGGGGATGCCAGGACAAAGTACGTATCGATGAGAGAGGCAGCAACACTGGGTGCACATGTTCCTCTAGATCTTCCTTCTCTGCAACCATCCCTGTGCCCTATTATTCACCTTTTTATTAAGTATCAGATTCAGGATAAGAAAGTCATGGAGCAAGGGATGTAAGGCTTTTTCTTTCAAGCAGAACATGGTCTATATTTATTTCATCTATTCCAGATTGAGGATCATTTTGTGGCAGAAAACAAAGTTCATTGATGGGAACATTGCAAATAGTGAGAACCAGTCTAGGAGGGTGTTTGGTGCCGGATCATTGTGAGGCACTAATGAGGAACTAATGAGGGACTAATGAGGGAGGGGAGAAGGATGGACCAGGAGGTTTTTTTCCCAGTCCTGCTGCCTTATACTCCCCTGCACTCCTCCTGCAGGTCCTGCTCCAGGAGTTTCCCTCTCGGCCGTTCATCACTGTGGCCCAAACCAGGCTGCAAATGTGCTGAGCTCTTCTGGCGACACTTCAGAATAAATGGCAAACCATTTCTGCGGCTCGTTTCCATTATAGCATTAATCAAACTCAATTCCTGTGGTGCTCATATGGATGTCATATGTAAATCCCTCTGAACTCGGCTGCTGCTCTTTCCAAATTTAAGTCAACGGAGACATTTTGCCCCTGTCTCCATCTTGCAACTCTGGGCTTTGGTGCATTTATTCCATTCATGAAATCCTGACTATTGTGGGAATGAGGAAATACCAGAGCTGATGAAACCCATGAGGAGCACTGGGAATTTATAGGGAGGGTGCTCAGATGCCAGGCTGAGAGGCAGGACCGTGAAGGAAGCAAACACGTCTCCACGTCCTACCACAACTCCACATCTTAAAACAACAGTCCTCACCAGCATTTCCAACTGTCCATTCCTCATTGTGAATATTTCAGGAACAATAGACTTTCCAGGCCAGTGACCACAGCAGTGGTCAGTGCCACCATTCAGAAGAAGACATGAAAAACCTCCAAAGAGCATCTCAGGAACAGCTCTGTTTCAGAGATTTTTCTCCCCAGTTACTAGAATTCACTGTTTGATGAAGTATATGTCTTTATTTATAATTCTTTTTTTGTGGGCAGAAAGAGGAAAATACAGGTTTATTTTGTTTTGAGAGTAATGATTATTTTTTTTTCCCCCTGAGAAGGGGGTCAGAGCTCTGGTGAGGCAGAACCTCCTCCTTTGGCCCAGGCTGAACTGGGTGCAGCATCTGAACCAGGCCAGCCTGAGCACCTACATGGTGTCGCTTGCCTTCAGTAAACAGAGTCCAGCCACCAAATTCAGACCCTTGGGAGTCCTCCTGCAGCCTTCAGCCCAACACAGCAATGGCATTCGTTTCTTTGAAGGAAAAAATAGGAGCACAGGAATGGGGTGAGGTGGATCCAGCCCTTCCTGAAAGGCTGGCAGCAGTGGGAAGGTCCCTCTCTCACTGCACCCCAGAGCCCTTGCTCGCTCTGTGCCTCCCTGCCTGGGCTCAGTGCAGGATCCTGGCCAGGACTGGGAGTTTCCAGAGGTTTGGCAGTGGTCAGGGAACAGGTGAATCCCAAATCTCAGCTCTGCCTTCGCTCTATCACGGATAAGCCACTTGCTGCAGGAAGTGGACTTCTCAGATTCCACCAAGCCCTGTCTGCACCAGCAGAGCTTCCTTCTGGTCTCCTGCCTCAGTTTTGACCTAAACCACTCAAGTTTCCATGTAATCCCCCAGAACAAGAAATCATTCAGGGAGAAACTCCAGCATTAGCCATGCCACTGCAAGTACTCTGGAAATTTTTCCCCTGGGACTTACCACACATGTCTGTGTCACTCCAAGGGGATGTAGGAAAATATGTAGGAAATATCTTAGGAAAAAAATTCTACCCTGTGGGGGTGATGAGGCCCTGGCACAGGGTGCCCAGAGGAGCTGCGGATAGTGGAACCTGGGACAGTGGAAGGTGTCCCTGCCCATGGCAGGGGGGTGGAATTGGATGATCTTTAAGGACTCCTCCAATCCAAACCATTCTGTGATTCTATGATGTCTCCATTGTCCCAGTGAAACACCCAGTTCATGAGAAGCCATTGCCACCCCCACAGGTCTTTTAGAGGCACTGACCACCCACAGGAGCAGCCTTGAAGATGTGAACTGAATTCTCCAGAACACAAGAATTTTGTTGGTCATTTTTATTTTTTTCTCTGAGGAATCCAGGGAGCAGAAAGAGGACAGGATCTCCCGCTCTGCATCCAGCTGCAGTGTGACCTGGTTGCTATTTAAGATGAGCAGGTTTTTTTTCAGCTGTGATCCCTGCAGTGGAAGCAGGATTTTCAGTACAGCAAACCCAGCATCCAGGGTACTGCCTAGAGCAGGGAAATGGCATCCTCAGCTGGGAACCTGGCTTAGGAGCCGTGTCCTGACTGGCAATGTGGGAGAGATGCTGCACTGGGTGGAGAGTGCAGAGCTGGACTCAGGGTGAACAGGGCTCTGCTACAGGGAGATGTGTTGGTGAGGTGGCTGTGAGTGTGTTGGTGCAAGGGCTAAAGGAATGTGGGGGAGACAACACTTTAGGGGGTTGTGGGGGCAAAGGTGGCCCTTGCAGTAGTCACATGTCACACAGAATCACTGACCATTTGGAAAAGCCTTCTGAGATCGAGCCCAACAACTCCCCCAGCACTGCCAAGGCCACCACTAAGCCATGTCCCCAAGTGCCACATTGGCACGTTGTAAATGCCTCCAGGCATGGTGACTCCACCACTGCCTTGGGCAGCCTGTGCCAGGGCTTGACAACTCTTTTCGTGAAGAAGTATTTCAGTGTCCAATCTAACCCTCCCCTGGCACAAATTGAGGTCATTTCCTCTTGTTCTGTTGCTTGTTTACCTGGGAGTTCCCAAGATAAGGGGTGACAGGGGAAGGCTTTGGGGTACATGTGTAGGCTCTGGTTGCTCAGCAGCACAGAGATGGTCCTCAGTGTCTCTCTGGTCAGGAGACACCATGTGGTCTGTCAGGATGGAACCTGGAGGTGATGCTTGGAGGTGGTGAGGTAAACAGTGGCACGAGGGATCCTTTCAGCTGGGGGTCTTAGTCTGCCTGGGGGGGATTTGGGGACTCTGAACTACAAGGGTGGTGTCTCAAGCTGGAACAGCACTGCAGGGACAGCTCCTGCCCTGGGTGGGAGGACAGAGAATACCCGGGAGTTGCCTGTTCCCAGGACCCGGCTGTGATGCACAGGGTCCACCCCACTCCTGGTTGCCCCAGACACGGGTGGACATCACTCTGTGGTACCCAGGGGGTCTCTGGTGGGCACAGGCTGGGGGCTCGGTGGGAGTCTGCCCTGCACCAGCGGGTCCTGAGTGGTCACTGGGACCCCACTCGCGGGTGTGGGATCAGGAGGTGGCAGTGCGGGGCTGCCTGGTGCCCACGGCTGGGCACGGGGGGGTCCGCCCCGAGGCTCGGAGGGGTCTGTCCTGTCCCAAGGGTCCTGGGATGGCACAGAGGGGCGTCCCCGGGCCGGGGCTCGCAGTGGAGTTGGCACGGAGGGGTTTGCTCTCACGCTGAGGGTCGTGGTGGGGGTCTGCCCCATCCTAAAGGTGGGCACAGCGGGGACCCTCCCGAGTGGGCACGGCCTGGGGCCGCCCGGGGGGCAGCGCCGGGCAGGGGCAGCTTATGAGGGACGAGCAGAGCCC
>VXBA01004274.1:1272166-1292814 GCA_013399895.1 Serilophus lunatus
GGGGGAGCGGGGCGGGGGGACGGCCCCGCCTGCGGGCTGTGCCCCCGGGGGTCACTGGCACCCCCGTGCCCGCACTCCGACCCCCGAGAGATCCGGCCCCCGGGGTTGGCCTCGGGAAATCCCAGCCCCGCCATCCCCGGGGAGAATCGGCGCCTCCTCCGCGGCCCCCCCCGAGTCGAGTGCCGGGAGCGAGAGACAAGGTTTGAGCGTTTCGTGCACAGTTGAGATGTTTAAAAATAACCCCGGTGTCGGCTGCCTGCTGCCGCGCAGGTTTAATCCGCAGGCTCGTCGGAAGCTCCCGAGTGAAACTGTGGCAGCAGTTTGGAGGAGTGTAGGCAGAGCTGCTCATCCCCGCAGCCCGGGATGCGCGGAGCAGCTCGGCTGCCTCGGGCCTCGGCTGGGCCGGGTTCAGCAGCTCGACGGGAAACTTAATTATTTCCATGGGGAAAGTCAGGATGCGGAGACCCAGCTCCGGGGGTCGCCGGCTTTTGCCTTTTTTGTGGTTTTTTTGTTGGTTTTTTTTTGGCCGAGTTTGTGTTTACTGTTGTTGTTTATAGCAAACAGCGAGCACTGAGTGGCTGCGAACAGCCATGTGGGCGCTGCTCCTCGCAGCCAGTAATATTGGGGGAAGGTGTGCTCCCACCGCGGGGCTGGGGCTGGACTGGACTGGGCTGAGCTGAGCTGAGCTGGACTAAACTGGGCTGGGCTGAGCTGGGCTGGGCTGGGCTGGGTTGGACTGGGATGGGTTGAGCTGAGCTGAGCTGGGCTAAGCTGGACTGGACTGGGCTGGGCTGGGCCTTCTCCTCGTCCTCCTCCTCTGGCCTTCCTCTCCTCTCCCCCTCACCCTTCTGCCATGCTGTCCCCAGGCACTTGCTGGGAATATTTGGAGTATGGGATGGTGGTTTCATTCTTTGGGCTTGATCCCAGGCACGGGCTGTGTCCTGGTGCTGATACAGGGAATCCAACTGGACCTGTAGCAGGCTGAGCTCGGTACAAGCTGCCCTGGCTGCAGCCCTGAGGGGCCGGGCTGTGCCGGTGGGTAGTTCAGGATCTGCCCAGTAGATGGTATGGAAATGCAGATGGAAATCAGGGAGTCCCTTGCAACGAGCACGAGGGAAATGCAAGTATTTCTGTGCTATTTAAAGTATTTGTTTAATTAAAGGTTCAAGTGTGTTTTATTTGAGAGATGTGTTGAGCCTCAGTCCTCCTGGTTTGGTATTTGCATCTCAGCAAGTGACAGTTCTGCATCTTGATAATCTGCTTTTCAGCCAAATATTCGATATGAAACAAATCATTAGCTAATTAAAAGAAAGCAAATGCAGAGTTTAGAACAGGAGGCCCAGTGGCACCCCCTGCAAGTGGTGAGCCAGTGCCCCTGCTTTTCCTGTGCCTAAAATTTTAATAAGTTTAACTCCTGAGGCAGTTCTCTGGAATGTAATGAATTTTGCAGGACAACTTAATGTCTTCGAATGAAAGCTGCTGTTGGCGTTGGTCTGGGATGTGTGTGAGTGCTCTGGGAGCTGTGTCCCTGCCCTATGTCTAATTTAAAGGAATCTCTGCAGATTTATTTCCTGGCCTCAGACACAGAACCCCTCCAGAGATGTCAGCCCTGGGTAAGGTCAGGTACACGTACAAACCCTGCCAGAGTAAGGGCTCTTCTTTTGAGGCTCTTCCTGCTGGTAATTCCACATCCTGTGCAGGTGCAGTGTGGCAGCACTTGGGCCTCCTCACCATCAGTGGGATTTTTTGGGGGTGTTTAATCTCTGTCTTGCATTTTAAACCTCTTCCTTCTCTGATCTCCAGAGCACACAAAGAACACACTACTCCTTACACCACTCCCCTCCCTGCCTCTCAGTTTGAAGCATTTGGAGACTCTTTTTTCTCACCTCCAAAGATGACCAAGTTCTGTTTCTCTGCTCTTTTCACTTGGGCTTGTCTGCCCAGCTGATCTCTGCCCCTCTCTGGGCTCTGCTTTGCCTGAAGCCCCATGGTCAGTCAGGGCAGGACTATGTTAGTGCATCTATAGAATTCAGAGACATGCCAAGGGATAAATCATGCCCACAATTAAACTCTCAGTGTAGCAGAACTGTAGCTCTGACCCCTCCTTCTGCCCAGCACCGTGTCCTGGTGTAGCATCTGCACCCCAGGCTATGACATCAACGTTTCACCCCGCTTTAGTTGTAGGAAGACAGGATCTAGTCCTAAAGCAAATGCTGTTTTGGGGTTTAATTCATTTGTAAAGAACTCCTTTCTTACCCCACTTAAATATCTAACACTAGGGGCTCTTATGAGACACTCACTCAGTATTTAAGCTGATAGTGTAAGTCTGAGAGTAGCAGGGGGCACAAGAAAACTTCCTTCCCCAGGACTCACTGGGCTGGGAGTGAACCTGAACCAATGGTGTCAGAGCAGTGTGTGGTGGGGGGGGCTGAGCACTGGAGATCAGCAGCTCCTCTAGCCTGTGGAGCTGTGCCCTGTCCTGCAGGGCAGTGTCCCTCAGCAGGGCAGAGCAGGAGGGCTCAGTACAGGGACATCACTGCAGCCTGGCTGCTGCTCAAAGCTTTCATTCCCAGAGGTCTCTGTCTGCATTCAATCCCCCTGACAACCCCCAGAATAACACTTAGCTCAGTGTATCACCCCACGTCAATCTGCTGGAGGGGATGCTGTGACACAGGGCCTGTGGTTTGCAGGGTTCACTCAGCCACCTCCCAACTGTTTCTAAGCCTCCCCAGCAGAGTTTTAAGCAGAGTTTGTGTCTGTGCCTCTGCTCTCCCTGGGCAGAGTCCTCACGCTTTTGTGCAGACTCATCCTGAGCAGAAAGGAAGAATTTGGCTGAGAAGGGCAGGAAGAGATGAACGGGCCCTTGGCTGCCTCGGCTGTTTATGTGGCAGCCTCGGGGGGACAGGGGTGTCTGAGCTGGTGCAGAGGACTCAGGAGCACTTGGCTTCCTCAGAGCTGGGAAGGCACTCCTGCAGCTCCACTGTCTGCTGGGTAACTGGTCCCTGGAGGGAAGGGAATAGAGCAGAGTCAGCCTGGCCTTTACCAACTGCCATGGGAGTTCAGGGCAGGATGGATTTTTCCCTGGGATGAGCCTGTGCTGCTGAAACCCACCCTCTTCTCTCCATTTCTTGCTCTTTTTGTGTGAGTTGTATATTGGCACCTTCTGTGAGCTCCTACGTTTTCCAGGCTGGCACAGAGTCAGCAGTGCAGGGACCTCCCTGTGCTGCAGTTTGTTTTCAAGAATGGAAGCTGGGGGAGTAGGTGCCAGTGGAAATTCCTGAAGCTCAGCCTTTGCCCATTGGGGTCTGTGTGATTCCTCCCCTCCCCTGGCCCTGCCAGGGTTTCACCCCAGAGCCGGGTCCCTTCTCCTGGGTGTTGTGGCCAGGGCACAAGTTTGGTTCACCAGGGACATCTGTGGTTTGCTTGGAGGGGCAGGGAGTAGATGCCCCCTTCTGATCACCTGGTGCTGCTGATGTTTGACTCCAGGGGAAGGTCCTGCTGGAAAAAGTGGGATTTGTGCCTGCTGAGGAGGAAGTTGTACCAATTCTACTGTCTAAAAATAAGTCCAGGGGCTGTTCCTGCAGCCCAGAGGCTGCTGCTCTCTGCTCACTGACTGGGGTTGCTTTTGGGGTTTTTTTTGTCTTGTTCTGGCAAATCTTAAAAAAGATGCTGCAGTCCATCAAAGTGGTGCAGTGTGATCAGAGAGGTGCTTGTGGAGGAAGTCTTGTGGTCTCAGTGTTTCTAGAAGTGCCCTTGAGGGATCACCTGCATGCAGTGTTTCCTAGAGGTTTGTCTAAGCTGTTCTTAAAGGTTTCCAGTGGTGCTGATAATGACCTTCCTCAGCACTCCAGGCCTGGCTGTTGTGAGTCTGAGGAGCTCTGCTGGGTTCCAGGCTGGTATTGCTGTACTTTAACCCTGTCATTGTGACATTCCCCCTTCTCTCTGGCAGGCTCCCCAAGAGGAGAAGAGTTCTCTAAGTGTAAAAGCAATCACTGTGTAGGGTTTGCTCTTCCTTTCTGCCTTTCCCTTCTGTGTTCAGAGTGTCTCAGGGTTTAATGACAGTCCCAGCTCCTCCTGTTGTGTTGGCCATGATTAACAGTCCTTGATCTGTGCTGATGTCACTGGAAACGTTGTGCTTGAGGTGACGTGGGTTTTATTAACATTGTGTATCACAGATTCCCCAGTTGTCTTACGTGGCAAAATGCATGTCTTGAACATTTAAAGAGTGTTTGGTTAGTGATACATTTTATAAAAATCAACAAGATGACATTAAAAGTGACATGGCTGCTGCCCTGAGCAGCTGTGGCTGCCCCATCCCTGGAAGTGTCCAAGGCCAGGTTGGAGCAGCCTGGGACAGTGGGAGGTGTCCCTGCCCAGGGCAGGGAATATTTAAATATCCAAGATTGCAGGGGCACAATTCCAGCTCCAAGTTTCTGGAGTCTCCCGAGCTGCTGGTGCTGCCTTCCAAAGGAGCACGGGGACATCCTTGTCATCACCTGGTTGTTAGTCAGACTCTGCAAGAAAGTAACTCTGGAGGAACAGTATCATTGAAAAACGTTTCCAGTTGGTCTGGATTGTGCACTCTGGCAGGGCCTGCAGTTGTGTGTGTGGCAGGGTCTGCTCAGTGTTACCCTGGTCCTGACCAGAGCACTCGCCCTGTCCCAGGCCTGCTCACTTAGTTCATTGTTGTCAGCTGGAAAAATCTGTAAAGGCCCTGTGATATTTTATGGCTTTATAAGCTGTACAAAATGTCCAGCAGGTACTTGAATGTTGAGCAGATAGTCTGTAAGAGTGCCTTGTTTTCATTAGCTCCTTGGCAGACACTGAACATACTTGCAGAGCTGCAGGATGCTCATGGTTTGGGGTTTTTTATTGGCCTCTCCCCTGTGTTGTACAGAAACAGGGAAGGGCCTCACAGTGTATTTTTTTAGTTGTCCAAACTCTTGGCCCTTCAGGAATGCAAAGCAGCCTGACAACTTTTTCTTTCCACGATTAACAGCAATCTGTTCAGGGTTTCCTGTAGGAACTGGCTGATGGTTTTTCCTCTCTGGGAGGAATTCTCCTGAGATGGTTTTGCTGTGTACTGCTACATTGTTCTTCCTCTTCTTACTAACATGGACTGAAGTTTTGATGGGCACTTCTTAGAATTTCTGTGTATGCAGGCTTTGCACTCTGTAGAGGATATTTCACCTATTTCAGTGGATGTACAGTTTGGACTCCTGGGATTTTAGCTGCTTAAGTCACAGACGAGACCAGAGTTATACACGGGATAAAAATAGCAACAGTAATTAATACCCGGGCTCGGGGAGCCTGGCTCTGCTGCCTTCTGCTTGACATGTTGCACTGCTGCAATTTCCTTTCCTTTTCCTAAGAAACAGTTGAATTAATATCTCTCTACATGAGTGAGAAAATCAAACGATGTTGTTTCCTGCCCTGGCATGCTGTTCCCTCGGGGTGCAGTGAGTTTCTGGGAGCTCTTGGTGCTGGGCTGGAGCAGGCCAGGCACCAGGAGGAATGGCACAGCCTCTCCCTTGGCCCTCCCAAACATCCCTCTTTCCCTTTATCAGGGCTGTGTTACCTGTGTCTCTGCTCCAAGCAGCAGAGACTGACTCCTCTTCAGCTCTCATGGGGGTAAATCCAGGTTTTATGGCCCTGCTCCATACCCTGAGGGTTGGGATATTTTATCTTTCTAATTTCTTTAGCAGATGGGGCAGATTTGTAGGAACTATTTCTCATCTGTCCTCCATTTGCACAAGAAGAATCAGCTGCTAGGAGTGTTGGAGGGGAGAGCTTGGCTGAGTCTGGGCTTTGGGATTGTTTTACTTTGCCTTCTCTGAGGCAGCAGGCTCAGGAGGGCAGAGGGAGTTGTACTTGGAAGGTTTGGGAAGCTTGGCTGTGTGGATTGTACGGGAGGTTGTGTTCAAATCTGTGAGGAATTCAGTCCTGAGCGCCCCCCCCCCCCCCCAGCCCTGTCAGCAGGGACGTGTCTGGTCCTTAACTCCAGGGAAGGTGATTCCTTTGTGCTGGCTGAGGGAAGAGGGCACCTGAGACACTCCAGGAACATGCTCAGGGATTGCTTTGATGCCATCAGAGGCTTCAGGATGAAAGTTTTCATCCAATGTGTTTTCCCAAAGGACATTGCTAAGCATTCCATTTAATTGTTAGGGTTGCTTATAGAAGGAAAGCATAATTGTAGATGTGTGTAACCATCAGCATCCTCCCTGTCTCACTGTTTAGCTCGTTAGGGAGTGATGGTTTTGTCCCTCACCTTTCCCTCAGGGCTGCTTTGCTCTCCTGTGCTCCTGGAGCTGTCATCTCCCTTCCTGCCAGTTCAGTGGAAACCCCTGAGCCTGTCCCCCGGGATCACCCTCCTCCCTGTGCCTGGGGGATGCAGCTACTCCAAGGGATTGGGTCATCTCCTTCCCCCTCTTCCCGAGGTTTTCCTCATTTACATTTCTTACATTACCATCCCTTTGGTTTTTTGTTCCCCCTCAAGCTGCCTTTCCCTGCTCATGGTCTCCCGAGGATGTTCTGCTGAAACTTTGCCAGGCTTACATTACTAGAAATAGTTCATGCAAGCTCTGGTTTGAGGAATTGTCCCATCCTGCTCAGTCTGTCGTGACATTTCCAATAGAGATACGACTGGAAGGCAGAGCCCTTTCTTCCTGGATTGCCTTCTGTTTCCCTTTGCTAGGAACATGGGAATACCTTGTCTGCTGTGGCCCTTAGATATATTTATTTCATTACTTAGTATTGCAAACCAGGTATACATTTATCCACCTGATCCTCTCCTCCCCAAGCTTCCATTCCATAAGGAGTTTTTTAATAAGATACAATCCAGTAGAGAATTAAGTGTAAGGGTAATTAAACATTGTTTTTACAGCTATAAATGTAAATAAATGTATATGTACACACAAATACTGGGTGTTGACAAGAGACCTGTGAAGAGTTTCCCCACTGAAGCCCATCCTGGGGCCACATGTGTGTCTCTGTCTGGAAAAGCAGCCGTGGCTGACGGTGAGAGGGGGGCTGTGCTGTCTGGGGGTGATATGGAAACCATGCACTGGTTTTTAATGTACTCCTGTTTAAATTCTTCTTTAAGGACTTTGAAGCATCCCATTGTGTGCTTTTGTGTGGAGTGACTTGGGGACTGCCAGGGGCAGAATCCCGTGTCAAGGTCCCCTGTAAACCATCTGCTTCCAGTAACAGCTCTTGGCTTTGGCATGTGCTCAGTGTGCCCTGGGACAGCCACACTGCTGCAAAACTCTCCTCACTGCCTGCATCAGCTTGGCCCTTTGTGCCCCTCAGGGTGCTCTGCATCACCCTCTGCCCTTGGTGTGCCCCCTGCAGCCTGGCCCTGGGCAAGGGGGAGGTGTGTGGGCTCCTGGGATTGCCATGAGAGGAGCCCCAGGTTGGTGGAAGGCTGGCCTGTGGCCTGGCCCCTGCTCATCACAGGGGGATCAGGCTGCCCAGTGCCCCCTGTGTGATAAATCTCTGCTCCCAGGGGTCCTCAGGGGGCTGGGGGTTGGGTGCCCCTCTGGAACCCAGGCAGGACACCTTAGCTGGCTCCAAATAGCTGAAACACAGATGACTGAGTTGCAGAAACAGCAGCCTAAGGCACACAGACTGAATTCCTTGCTTTGGCATGTTCTGAAGACCATCAGTCTTTTGCTTTCCTGGCTGTAACAGGAGCCTCAGGTGCCCCAGGAGCTGTTCCTCTGTGTTGGGTTGGGTTGCAGTGCATTTGGGGGAGCTCCATGGGGGTTCACTGGTGGTACGGGTCAGAAATGTCTCAGCTTCACACTCAGAAACTGCTTTTCCCAGAGCTCCTCTAGAGCAGTTCTACAGAGCCATGGTGTTGGTGGCATGTGGGACGTGGGCACTGCTCACCCCAGGGGGAGCAGTGGGGACCCAGAACCCCAGAGTGACTTCAGCAGCAGGACCAGCCATGAAGGGATCCCTGGAATAGCTCTGGAGCTCAGGGAAGCTTCCTTAGCCCCAGCTGTAATCACAGGGGATTTGTAGGATTAGTTTAAGTGTGTGCCACATCAATCCCTGTTCCAGTCCCTGCCCCTGGCAGTGGGAGGAGCAGCTCAGGATCCTCTGTGCTGGGTGTCCCTGCCCATGGCAGTGGGATTGAACAAGAGGATCTTGGAAGTCACTTCTGGCCCAAACCATTCCAGGATTCCATGCTGCCCTGCATGGGAAGGCTTTAGGTTTTGCACTGTTTTCTATTTGCCAGGGAGGGGAACATTTCTTAGAAACAAGCCAACACCAGTCTTAAACCAAAAGCAGTTCTGATTTTTTCACCAGTGTGTGGGTTTCTTAGAGCAGCCAAGCCCCGTTTGCAGGGGGGATTTGAAGGGCTGGAGTGCCCACTCCCTTCACTCCATGGAGCTGTAACTCACAGCTCAGCAGCAAACATGTCTGTACTGAGATTTGTCTCTTCAGGGGCTTTCTTTAGCAAACTCAAGCCAGATTATCCCACCTGGCTTTTGGTTTAAGCCCTTTCCTCTGCGTTTCTCTCAGCCTGGGTGTCCTGGGTGTGCCAGATGTGTTGTGTCGTTGCAGCCTTCATGGACAGCCAGGTCTGCTCACAGTGAAACATCAGGAGGTTTCTGGTTTGATCCAAGGCCCCACACTGGGGATTGGTTTTGGGTAGGGAAGGAAACCTTTATTGGAATCCTGCAAGGTTTTATTTAATTTCCTGCAAGATTATGGGCAGTGGTAACTGCTGTACCTTCCCTCATGATGGTGATTCCTGCCACTGGTCCCTGGATTTCACGTCCATCCCTGGAGTTCCACTCAGCAGTGTCTGATGCCATTTCCTAGGTTGACCCATATCCTCTCCCCTTCAGGCTGAAGGAGTTGAAATGGAAGTCATAAAATTGATGTTTTCATTGTAGGGACATGGTCAATCCAAGTTTTTCATGTGTTTTTTTTTTTTTTCCTTTTAAAATATGTGCTCCCCTAAGACTTGGCTCAGGGGCTGAGGAGGTTGTTACTTGTGATCACATCTTTGAGACACCTCAGTGTGTTAACACAAGAATGTGTTTGTGAGGAGCCTGTCCTGAAGTCTGGAGTTTATCAGCCCACTTCTTACATGGTAGAAAGATAAAATTAGTTCCAGAGAAAGAGAGATGTTGGAAATGACACAAAATCCTTCTGGTAGAAAGAGCAGTAATGGTTTGCAGCCATCAGGTATTTCAGATCACACGAGGGGATCAGTGCTCCAGATGGAAACACCAACACTCATTGCCCAGTGTTTATTGAAACATTCCCTGGTATCAGTGTAAGAACCCTCAAGACCTGACGATGCTTCCAGGGCTCTTCTTCTCAGCTTTTGTTTGGAGCTGCCAAAAAGGAGCCTTTCTTTCTCCACTGTAGAAGTTAAAAATGGCTGGAAAAGGTTCTTCTTTGCCCAGAGGGGGGTTGGGCACTGCCCAGGCTCCCCAGGGCCGGGGGCACAGCCCCAAGGCTGCCAGAGCTGCAGGAGGGTTGGGATGATCCTCTGGGGACAGGGGAGACTCTTGGGGATGGGCCTGTGCAGGGCCAGGGGTGGCACTGGATGGTCCTTGGGGGGCCCTTCCAGCTCAGGATGTTCTGTGATCAAACAATCTGCTCATCGTGTGTCTGTGCCTGGTTTTCCAGTTGGGTCAGGATGCCACTGGATGCTGCTGTGGAACCCAGGGGGCACAGATGGGCTTCCAGAACGGAGCTGGAACAGGGCCCAGCACGGCCTGAGCCTCCAGCTGGGAGGGTGGAATGGCAGCACTGCCATCACCCACAAGGAGCAGGAGCTTGTAGTGCTGCCCTCACGTTTTCTGAGGGGATTTGTGAGAGAGATCTTTCTTGCTGGAAACATTGATGGTGTTTGATGGAAAGATGACCATGAAGAAAACCTCAGCTGAAGCAGAGGTTACATGGAAGGGATTTTTACTGCCTGCAGTGGTCATGGTGCTCCAGACCTGTGCTTTTGTGGGAAAAAAAAAATCAATGACTGCAGGCACTTTGCATCATGAGAAACCATCAGGATTCTCCTGTGCCTGTCCCACGGGATTGCCAAGAAGTGTCATTCTCACAGTCCTCTGGCAATGTGCAGAGTTTCCTTTTTTTCCACAGATCCTAGTCTGTGGGGTAAGTGTCTGACCTGATAAAACCATTTTTCAGCTTCTCTGTTGGTAGTTTTCTTCCTCTGCTCTCTGAAAGCCTCTGCCCCGCTGGCAGCACCATTGTCCAGCCAGGTTGGGAGCTTGGCACGCTGTCAACAAGCCTTCAGGTCCCCTTTCAATCAAACGTGGCAATGCTGAGATCCCACTTGGATTCCATCCCAAGGTTCACCATAATCATCCTTGGATAATAGGAAGTCCAAACAACCCCAGGAAATAATTCAGATGTGACTGGTGCCTTGAGTGGAATAAAGAGGTGCCTAGAAGAGACATTAAGAGCCGAGGCTTTAACTCTTTTCATAATTATGCACTCTGAAGGAGTGGAGGCTTTGGAGATAAAGGGATTACATGCATCTCATGAGGTCTGGAGAGATGGGACAGCAGCTTCCACCCACATTTTCTCATTTTTGTTTTACTGACACTGCAGTTACCACCTTTGGTGGAAGAACATTGCGGGTCAGGCTCCCCTCTGACCCAATCCGGCACAGGGAACAGGATCCATCTCCCCTTAGGGATGAGCTTTTGGAAGAGCCCGTGGGTAGGAGCAGCTGAGGGGGGCAGTTAATTAGATGAAGATACATTTAAGTGATGGTTGTGCTGCCGGGGGAGCTGCACTCGGAGCTGGGGATGCCCTGGAATGCTCTTCCAGCCCCGGCTGCTTCCCTGCTGCCTGGGAAAGAGGACAATGCCTGGGAGCTGTGATTCTCTGTGTAACCCAGCCCAGGGGTCACCAGGGGGTGAATAAACCGTGTCTGAGCTGGTGTCCTGCCTCTGGCCGAGGGCTGGTGTCACAGGAGGGCAAGGACTCGGCCCTTCCTCCCCAAATCCAGCAGCTGAGGCAGGAATGCGGTGGGCAGGGTTCAGCTGGGCACCCACCTTTGCTCAGCTCCAGCTTGAGGCCTGGGTGCCTTTGACACCATTACAAATGCTGTTTGCTTTTGGTCACTTAACAGTTTGCTTCTCGTGATAACTTCCTCCACGAGGAAGTTGCACATCTCTTAGTTTCCAATAAACATTTCCTTCTCCCTGGTATATACTTGGGAGGTTTTAGTTTTGTAGGTTTGCTCTGCTGCACTGGGAAGGGATAATTTGGAGTCCCCAGTTCACTCCCTTCATGCTGCTCATTATTTTATATGCCTCTCCTGTGGTCTCTCTCCTTTTCATTACTAATCAGGTCTAGTCTTTTCACTCCTCCTTTGTGTGATAGTTTCATTTTACAAAAGCTGAACTAGTTTCTATCAGCTCAGTTGATGTGATCTCACTCATATCAAAGGTGTTTAACAGCCCCAGTCCCGTGTACTCTCTGCAAGCTCAACTTAAATTGTGTCAAGTTCTGCGCAAGTGGGAATGTTTGTTACAGCTGTCTTTAAATTTAAATTTGGATGTTTTAAATGAATTAAATATGAACATGAATAATGCAGCTGGTCCCGTAGCCCTCCTGCAATTAAATGCAAACTTTTTCACTTTGTCTCTGTGCTTTCAGGTTTTGCTATGCCGCAGTGTCTGTACTGACTCTGCTGTCTGGGAGGAGTGATGGGGAACTAGAGCCCATGACAGTTCAGTGGAGCCCTTGGCACTTTTGATATCTCGGTGAGTGAAAGTTGTTTGAAACTGTGGGAAAGGCACTTTATCTGCTACTAAAGGCAGCAAATCACTTGGCCTTTTTAGGTTTTTAAGGTGGCATCCTGCTGAAATGAATTTGCACATTGATCTGTCTTTTCAGGGTACACACTCTGGAAACCAACATTCCATAACACCGTCGTCTGTGCTTGGGAGATTACCTTGATCTCCACAATAGGAGCAACTCAGCTTTTGAAAACGAGTTTTAACTGTGGTGTGCAGCTCTGTACAAGTGTCAGGTGCTGGAGGTGGAGCACTGCAGCGTGTCCTGGGCTGTGTGAATCTCAGAGGCTTTATTTGGTGCAGCAGTAGGATCATGTCCTTGGTGCCGTGGACCCAGTGACAGCTCCCTGTCAGGGACATGTTTGTGTCTGAGGTCAGTCCAGAAGGTCTGACTCTGTGGATAGCTCATTTTCCCCCTTGGATGCCAAACTGTAGCTTCTGCTATTTATTAGTTTCACATATTTTGGTCTTCAGTCCCTGAACAGAGCAAAGGTACGTGGTGCTCCTGTCCTGCAGTGCCTGGGAGTGCCTGTTCTGCCATTCACTTTCTTCTCTCTGCACTGAGGTCTGACCTCACTGGGGCATGTCAGCCTTGTCAAAACCTTTGATTCCTCTTGCCTCCCAATCTGTTGTCAGTGAGATAAAATCCTTGGGTGTTTCAGGTTGGAAGGAGCTTTAGGAGGTTGCCTGCTCCAGCACCACATAGAGATCAGGCTCTTCAGGGAGGGAGCTGGTGATGTTTGGAATATCTCCAAGGATGGAGATTTTACAGCTCCTCTGGGCAACTATAAATCATAATCAGTGGGAATTACCATTTCCCAGGCCCTGTGTTAGTAAAGCTCGAGGGCAGTAGAGGGGCAGCTCCCAGCTCTGCTCTCTGTGACCAGGGACAGGGCCCAAGGGAAGGGCCGGACCTGTGTCAGGGAGGCTGAGGCTTGGGAAAAGGTTCTTCCCCCAGAGGGTGGTTGGGCACTGGCCAGGCTCCCCAGGGTTTGGTCGTGGCCCCAAGGCTGCCAGAGCTCCAGGAGGGTTTGGACAGTGCTCAGGGACAGGAGGTGGATTCAGGAGTCCTTGTAGGTCCTTCCCAGCTGTGACTGTACTGGTCCCTGTCCCTGGGATGCAGTGGGGCTGGTGGCTGGACAAGCTTCTGCCAGGGCCTTGTGGGGTTTGGCTTTGCCTTTTCTCTGGGCATGACACGACTCTGAGCACACTAATTGTTTTGTTTGTTTTTTGTTTTTTTAGTTTTTGAGTTACAATTTTGCAGGATGACCCCGTGTGTTGCTGTCCCATGGTGTGGGATGTACAGGGGACCTGGATGGTGCAGAGCTGTGGTGGAGGCACACAAAGAGTGGCAGGAGTCAGGCTGGGGCTGTCTCATTTGGGCAGTTTCTTGGAGGCATATTTTGGACTGCAGTGTCCTTGAGCTGGCACTCATGTGGCTCCCAGCAAAGTGGGAGTCCACAGGCAGCAGCTTAAGTCTCTTCCTTTGGGGAAGAGTCACCACTTATTTATTTATTTATTTAAATAGGTACAACATTTACAGTGTGAGATTCTCTCCCCTGACATGAGATCTTGCTGAGAGCCTGGGACAGTGTTGGCAGAGGGACACTAGCAGTCAGCTCTGTGCCTTCCCAGTACCATGGAAGCATAGAATTACAGAATCATTAAGGTTGGAAAAGACCCCAAAGACCATTAAGACAGAACACCACCACGTCAGCACATCCACTGGACCAGAGCACCAAGTGCCACATCCAGTCATTTCTTGAACTCTTACGAAGATGGTGCTTCCACAGCCTCCCTGAGCAGCCCATCCCAGTGCTGGACAGCCCTTTCCATGAAGAAATTCTTCCTCATGTCCCACCTGAACCTCTCCTGGCACAGCTTGAGGCTGTTTCCTTTTGTCCTGTCTCTTCTTCCCTGGGAGCAGAGCCTGACACCCCCAGCTTCCCCTCCTGTCAGTTTGTTATAGAGAGTGAGAAGGTCCCCCCTGAGCCTCATTAGGGTTATTCCCATTGCCGTGTGCAGGTCACATCCTTGCCAGCAGGACTTTCAGGTGCTCAGGCTGAAGCAGCTTTTCAGGAGGCCTCAGAGTGTCACAGGTGTGCCAAACACCTGGGATTTATGTGTGTAGGTACTTCAGAAAGTCCCACAGACAGCAGAGGGGCAGAGCCAGAGATGGTGAATGCTCGTCTGGAGCCTTTACATAACAACTTTCAGCATGGATTTTATGTCTAGGGGACTTTTCCTGCCAGGACTGCTGCTCTTTGATAAAAATAACTGGAGAAAATGATGAAAAGAGGCTTTAAAAGTTGTAAATAACCTTTTACTTTTAGATTACCTTTTGCTATTGAAAGGGAAAGAAACTTTACTCCTTTCACAAGTGTGTACAGACACACATGCTCTTTAAGAGAGAGGCAATAAGTGACTACTGTGCACCTTTTGATTTGGATTAAAAAACAACCAGGGATTTTTTTCCCTTTAGTATTTAATATTCCTTCAGTATTTTCCTTCTCAGAGTATTGCTCAGTGTTGCATGTAAAGGCTGCAGTTTGTAGTGCTGTTGTAGAAAATTAAACTCTTTATTTCTCTTGGGTTTGGAAAGAGCCTGGTTTTCAAAATCCCAACTTCTGGCCAAGTTGGAGCCGTAAATAACCCTTTAAGCAGTGACTCAGCTCTGTGTCCTGAGACAGCTTCCTCTTGCATCCTCCTCCTGACTGCCCCACTGTGAACAAAATGGAGTTATATTGACACAATTAATCTTTCATTAGTTAGTGCAGTGTCAAAAACATGCTTTTCCTGGCTTTCCCCGGGGCATGTTTGCAGCTCAGCCATTCATTTGGGTGTTTTGTGGCAGGGCTTGGCAGGGCTGGTGTGTGCCAGAGCTCTGAGCTCCCTCTGTGTCCAGCACACATCTCCCAAGGGCCCTGATTTTCAGAAAGACTTGCTTATAACAAGAATGCAAACACTTTTGCTTGTTGGGGACAGTCCAGGCAGTTTTCCTCCAAAACAGGACAAACAATTGCAGCACAACTTGGACACTTGTGGCAGTATTAACAGCACAAGTATTTCCTGGGTCACTGTCCAATTTCTCATCCTTATTCCCCAGAACTGCTGTGAGCAATTTGAATTGCAAGTGGTGAGCTGGGGATTGCTGAGCTGCTTTGCCAGAGTTAATGTTATGTTTCCATGTGTTTTCTTTCATAAATTTCAGCTCTGCCTCCCTTTGTTAGTGAGTGGGAGCAGCCCCATGCAGCCACATGCTCCAGACCCACTGTGGGGTGAGCACAGAGATGGGCACGTGCTCCTCGTGCTTATTTGTGCTGCTCCTGCTGCCATGAATTTGAAGTTGGCCACAAATTGGAAAAAGTCTTGTAGTTTCAGAGGGTGAAATGAATTGTGAGTGTTCTGTGCCACCCTGGGTGACAGAGCGTGTGTTCCCCCACTGTGTGATGAGTTCATGCTGCAGATGACTGTGCTCCAGAATGGGCAATGTTCTTATCTTTATTTCTTTTGTCCTAGACACCTTCAGTTCTCTAAGAGCAAGGCAGTCCCAGGACAAGGACAGCAGCAGGTGATAGAATGCGGAAACCAGGCCCTCAGAAAGGTGAGCAGTGGTGCTTGGCACAGCCAGAGGCACAGGGGGTGAGCTGGGGTGGCCCTTGGGAAGGCTGGCAGTGGGGTGGGAACCGGGGGGATGTGCTCAAGACCAGAGCTGAGTGTGTCTCCATCAGCAAGCAGAGGACAGCCCATCAATCCACCCCTCAGCTGTGGGCACAGGAGGGTCCCTTTTCGGGCCCCCCTGCAGCTCGGGGGGCGCAGTGTCAGCAGCTCGGGGGGACCCAGGGCACCATCTGCCAGTGCTCCCAGCAGGAGGCAAACTGCCTCTGCTGGCACAGGCCTCCCCCCTGTCATGAGCCGTGAAACCAGAGGCCGGCCCACCTGGTGGGGAGGACACGTGTCCCGGCTTCACTGGGCCCCTCGCAGCCCCAGACACGCTGCCTGGGGCCTGCAGCCCCCCAAAAAAGGGGAGGCTGAACAGGCTGCCTGCAGCTGAGCTCTGCTCTGGCTTCTGGTGCTTAACAAAACTATTGATTTCCTTTCGTGTTGTGCCATGTGTGTGCGCTGGGCTGGAGTGATCTCATCGCTGCTCTCGGGAGGGTGGGGGAAGGGAGAAGCAGAGGATGAGCATCCTCCGCAGCTCTTTGTTCACATCTGCTCCACACTCCCAGCGTTTATTGCAGGAGATTTCTATGCTCGATTTCTCTCCTCCCTTTATTTTTTTTTTAAATGTCTCCTTTGCTTCTGTGGTGGTTCATCTTACAGCAGCATTATCCTCTTCCTGACGCTGCTTGTCCTTTAATGAAGTGAAAATAAATGAAGGAAAGCAGGGAATGGGGAGACCCCGCTGCGAGGCAGCTGGAGGGCTTGGCAATAAAGGAGGCAGGTTGATTAGTCAGCAGTGTGGCTGTGGACTGGGCTGGCTGGATTTAGCCTCACACAGCTTGTTCTCTGTGCTCATGGAGCCTCCATCCATCCAAGCTGTGTGACCTGTGCTGGCAGTGCTGTGCCGTGGGTTGCAGAGGCAACACCTGCATCGTGCACACGTGGGCTTCTGTCCTACTTACCTGCTTTTTTAATAATGCATTGAACTTTTACTGTTTCTTTATTTGCCTGCAGAAATCCGTGTGTTGCTCTCCCTCTCTGCTGCCTTTGTATCCTGCTTAATGAGGATTTTTGCATGTTAAAGGTTAAGAACAAAATGTACCTTTGCCTGCAGAGTGTGGTGAGAGGCTCCTTTGAGTGCATGGATGCTGTTAGAGCTGTCCTGCAGCACTGAGGGGAGCCTTCCCCACCCAAGGGGCTCTCTTGCTTCTGACTTTAATACTTTATGTCCTTTATTCTTCCTTTTTTAGGGAGATGGCAAAATAGTGTCCTTCATGGTAGTGCATTTATAAGGAAGGGTGTCCTTCAATCCTTTTCATTCATTTATGCCCCTCCAAGGAGGCTCTTTGTCTGGTCCATGCCCAGTGTGGCTGTGGCCACACTCCGTATGTTCCTTGTGTTCGTTTCAGAGATGCTGATGTGTCTCCTTTGGGCTGGGGGCTGTTGGAGGCAGGGGTAGACATCCCCCGCTTCCTGCTCTGTCACTTCCCAGAGCTGTAAAACCTATATGCCATTCTGTCCATTGTGCTGAAAAGGACATGTCAAGAAGAGAAGGTTGCAAAAATAGTTGTCTAAAAGCAATTGCAGACATGTTAAGACACCCCAGGCCACTCTAAGAGCAGTTCATGGTCTGTCTCTCTTCAGCTGCTTGTCAGGAGATTTCAAAACTTTTCCTGTTTTCTTTGTCCTTCCTTTTACAAAGAACTGCTTTTCATGGAGGCAAAGCACACTTTGTAGGGCATTACCAAATTGTTGTGTACAACAGTTCTAAAAATGCTCTGTAAAATAAAGGAGCTGGAGTGCAGCAGCACTCGGGGGTGCCTCATCTGGCAGCAGTGGGTGCAGGAGCTGGCTCAGGGTGAGCCTGGCACAGGGATCTGCCATCCCTCCTTTGGGCTGGAGGCTGCTGGAGCCAGAGATGAGCATGGCCCACTTCTTGCTCTGTCACTTTGCAGAGCACTTTTGGAGCTCTGAAGCCCAAAGCTGTTGTGAGCAAAGACTTTGCTGTGTGCTGCTTTGCTGTGCTCTCCTCTGAGCTGGTTGGGGCACATGGGAACCCAGAATGGGGGCCTGGAAAGGGCAGTTGGGCAGACTTTTGGACAGGCCCTCTCCCCATCTCCATAGAGAGCTGAGGCTGTTTATGTGAAATGACCTGGAGCTGATGCACAAGGAGAGATTCAGGCTCCACTTCTCAGCACACAGGACCCACGTGGGCAGTTTTTAGGGACTGTTGTGTTTGTTGCTCTCCAGCCCTTCTCACAGCTAAAATGGCAGAGCCTGTTTGCTTCTCTTGGTGTTACTGCTTCTCACTGGACAGCAGTGGCTGTGGGGACTAAGCATGGACTGAAATGCAGATGCAGGTCCCTCATATCAGGTGTCTGCATAAGCTGTGGGGAGGGAGGGAGCACACCCCCAGAGACGGAGGCCAATCATCTATGTTACCTGGGGTCGTGCCAGGGAGGTCACTCCAGCCCCCTCACATGCCTGTACAGCAGATAGTGTTGAAGAGTGCATTAACTGGCTCCTGCCCCTGACACAAATGCTCTATTTCTTGTCTCAGCCATAGACTGGAAAGATGGTAAAAAGCACAAGTACAGCCGCCCGTCAGAGTCTCCCTCCCAGTACCAAGGTAAGAGAGCTCCCTCCTCCCTGCTTCTTCTTACTCCTTCTTCTTCCCCCTTCTTCCTTCCCTTTTATTTCTCCCCCTGCTTCTCCCTTTAGTGATTCCCTAAAATTTTTTTAATTGCTTGGTTGTGGGAAGCTGCAGCTTATGCTAAATTAGTTTACAGACAAAAGCTGCTTTTGGACAGTCCTGATGTGTTTAATTCTGCCCTCAGTCAGCAGTGGCTGTGCAGGTGCCAGGGTGAGCACACAACTTAAATCCAACAGGATAGAGCAGATCCATGTCTTACTGCCCAGCTGTGGGTGCTGAAGGTGACTGTACCCACATTGTCACCAGAATTCTGGATGTGAAGAGCATCTGGCTCCTCCACACTCACAGTGGCAGCTGGCCTAGTCCTCACTGCTGGAGGAGACATGGAGTGACCTCCACTCCCTCTTCCCAAGCAGCAGGAATTTGACCCTTTCCCTGCAGAGATGGAGCTGGTGGTAATTGCACAGGAGGTGGTCACATGGACATGAGGTGTCCTGGGGGCTGGGTGGCCCCTTGCACAGCACCTGCAGCGTGAGTTCATTCTACTGGCAACTCCTGCTGTCCCTCAGGGGGGGTGTGCAGGTGACTCAATAAAAGGGTATAATTCAGTAAAAGATTTTAGGGCCTGTATTTTAGAGTGTAAGAAGGCAATGTCCTTATGTCCTTATATTGTCCATGCCCTTACATCAAGAAGATGATGTCCATACTTCCCACCAAGTGCAGAATGACAAGAAACTAAATGATTTCCTGAGTTAAGCCATTTCTAACAGGAAACATGTGTTTGCCTTTGTGGAAGGCTCTCCTGTGTTTCTTGGAGCTCCCGGAAGAGCTGAAGTACCTGCTCTGCCTCAGGCTCAGTGATCCTGTGCCCTGAGATGGGTCTCATTGCTGATTCTTGCCCATGTTGGACTGTGGGCCACCATCAGCCCTCACTGTTCTCTGGGGGCATCGTGTCCAGGGAAGGGTCTGGAGCACCAGGAGCAGCTGAGGGAACTGGAGGGGCTCAGCCTGGAGAAAAGGAGGCTCAGAGGGGACCTTCTGGCTCCTCCAACTCCCTGACAGGAGGGTGGAGCCACTTGGGGGTCAGGCTGAGCTCCAGGGAACAAGTGGGAAATGGCCTGAAGTTGCCCTAGGGAGGTTGAGGTTGAATTTTGGGAAAACTTCTGCATTGAAAGGACTGTCTAGCCCTGGAACAGGCTGCCCAGGGAGTCACCATCCTTGGGAGTGTTTGAAGAGTGAGTGGGTATGGCACTTGAGGATATGGTTTAGTGTTGAACACTAAACCAGGTGGATGGTTGACCTCCATGATCTTAGAAGGCTTTTCCAACCACTGTGACTCTGTGATTCTGTTCTATGATCTTCATCTGTCTCTGTTTCCATTTACACTGAAGTGGAGTGGATCACAGTTTGGGAGGGACCTTCTTCAAGGGCAGGAAGTTTACTAGCAACTCTGTGCCCCCATGTTGAGCTCCACATGACATTACAGGACACTGACACAGCTCATGTGGCCTGTGTACACCCAGCCTTTGGAGTTCTGGGAGCTCCACTGCAGTTTCCTCTCTGATCTGAGTACTTCACCATTCGCGGCTGTCTGAGGATGGGCTGTTTTTCAGTGACTACATTCACTCGAAATGGAGCTTTCTGTGGAACTCAGCACCCCTGGTGACCCAGCACACCAAGCCCTGCAACCTGGTGCATCCCAGGGCTCGTGGCCTAGGGAGGAAAGGTTGCAGGTGGGGTATGGACATATGGCTGCTCAACAAGCACGTGGTGCAGCAGTGAGGATCAGGGATCACCTCTCTGCAAGAAACTGAGCAGCTCATCATTGCCCAAGGCTTGGGTATATATCCTGCAGGAGATGTTGGGGGTGGAGAAGAGAAGGCTCCAGGGATACTCTAGAGCCCCTTGCAGAGCCTAAAGGGGCTCCAGGAGAGCTGGAGAGGGACTGGGGACAAGGGCTGGAGGGACAGGACCCAGGGAATGGCTTCCCAGCGTCAGAGGGCAGGGAGAGATGGGCTATTGGGAAGGAATTGTTGGCTGGGAGGGTGGGGAGGCCCTGGCCCAGGGCACTGGCCCTGGGCAGAGAAGCTGTGGCTATCCCCATCTCTGGAAGTGTCCAAGGCCAGGTTGGAGCAGCCTGGGAGAGTGGGAGGTGTCCCTGCACGTGGCAGGGTGTGGAATGGGATGAGCTTTAGGATCCCTCCCAGCTCAAACCTTTCAGTGATTCTGTTAACAGAGCAAGGGGGGTGAAACTGCAGCATCTTTCTGGCACAGGGCACCCTGTAGTCCAGGCTGGGAGGATTTCTGCCCAAAGCTAACACTGAACTGGGACACCTCTGAGGAGGAGCAGCACAGACCCAACAACATCCTGATGTTTGAAACCTCTTAGTTTTGACTTACACGTTCTCACCTTTTGAGCAGGAGGGTGCGTAATGAGGCTCATGTTCTGGGCTGTAGCTGTTCCCCATGTGTGCAGTTGGATTGGCCAAAGTGCCTGGGAATGAGAAGGGTGGGAGAAGTGCCCCCCCCCCCCCCCCCCC
>VXBA01004274.1:1292846-1304568 GCA_013399895.1 Serilophus lunatus
TCTGTGAGCCCAGACAATGCTCTGCTCATTTTCATACCGAGTTGGCTCAAACTGTGCTGCTTTCATGTGCTGCCTTGCTGCTCCTTAGCAGCCACACATATGGGCTGCAGACTTTAATGGGATGCCTTGATCTGGGTAGGGCACGTTCTCCTTCACAGATGTGACCTGAAATGCACATGTATTGTTTCAGTTGGATTGATGACCCCTCGGGAGCTGGAATGCTAATGGAGCCCAAACCAGACTTCAGTTAAAGATATAAACACAAATTCCATTTTCATTTAAATTCTGGGCAAAGGTTCAACGTTAAATGCAAAATGAAGAGAATCCAAACATGAGGGTGCAGAGCTGCATTGTTCACAGCTACTGGAGTTTGACCCCTTGGGTGTGTGGAGTGTTTTGTTTGGAGTAAATATTTTTGAAGGTTAAGACATCAGAGCCCAAATCTGACTCTCTGCCTGCAAGTAATACGTCCCTTCAGCATGTGCACATGGCAGAGAGCTTTTCCAAGGCAAGCACAAGGGACAGACACCAGTGGCATTTCCACATGTTATTTCCTGGCCGAGTCACAGGGAGTCACACAGGTTCACAGTCCTTGGCTTTTGTTTGGCTCAAAGATGTAATTGCAAAAATAGGATGTTTCTCATTGAGTGTCTTTCTCTCATTTATTCCTGTGAAGAAGATCTGATATGCTGGGGAGAGCTGGAGAGGGACTTGGGACAAGGGCATGGAATGCCAGGACAAGGGCATGGAATGCCAGGACAAGAGGGAATGATTCCCACTGCCAGAGGGAAGGGTGAGGTGGGATTTGGGGAGAAATTCTTGGGTGGAGAGGCCCTGACACAGATTACCCAGAGAAGCTGTGGCTGCCCCATCCCTGGAAGTGTCCAAGGCCAGATTGGAGCAACCTGGGAGAGTGAGAGGTGTCCCTGCCCATGGCAGAAGAGGATTTAATTCCCACTCCTGCTCTATCACCAATAAAAGGGACCCCTTAGGACCGGATGAAGTTTTTTCATGAAGTGAAGTGATTCGCTGGCAAGTGGAGAGAAGCCATCAGTGTTTTTTGATCAACACTCAGGAAACAGTGTTATCTGCCCAGGCCAGATCAGGAACAAGCACCCTGCAGACTGAAACATCCTGTACAGTAAGGCATCCAATTTATGAATATGGATAAGAATGTTGGGAGAATACAAATATGGGACAGTTGGTCAGTGCTAAGGAGAAAGCCAAGCAAGACATTCTCATTTTTTCTGTCTGGCCTTGCAACCTCCATCCCCAGTGAGGCTGTGGAATGGCACCAGCAGCACCCAGCAGGTTTGGTGTCCTGGCAGCAATCTTGGTGTGGAGGCACCAGGGGAGATCCCTTTGGAGCTGAGTGTTGGAAGTGAGGGGGGATCAGTATGGAGAGCAGGATTTGGGTACAGCCCAGAGGAGCTGACTTTGAGAGGGCCAGATGTGATGCAGGGTCCTCAACCTCAGGCCCTTTCTCAAGCACAGAGCCCAGGGCTTGTGCTGTTTTCCCCCATTACCAAAGCTTCAATACATCCTGCTTTTTCTATTTTATTGGCAGTTCTCCCTTTTTTAAAAAAAGTCAGTTTTGTGTTATGCCATTTTTTTATAATTCTTCCTGCAGTTCCTAGGTTGAAGCTGATTGTATTTGGTTAAGTGAAGTGTTAAGTTTGGTTAAGTATATTTTAAAATTCCTGCTTGAGAAATACTGTGTCATGAGCTAGAAACTATTACTGAATTCCTTTGAACCCATTCTCTGCATTCTGTGCAGGGTTTACCCTCACGCCAAGGGAGTGGTGACAGCCTCCATTAGCAAGCTGCAGTTTTTATCCTGGTTTGAAATAGTCCTGAAAAAGAAGTGCAGGCTCTACCTGTGCTTGTTGTGCCATCTGTGATGGCCAGTACTGAGCAGAGAGGGAGGGAAGGCTGAATGCTGCTGTATCAGCTCTATCTTCTCTTAGAATTCTTTCTGCTGCTCTTGCTTTTCTTTTGAAAAATAAGGCACCAGAACCATGAGTCAGAAGAGTCAGAGAATATCCTGAGCTGGAAGGGACCCCCAAGGATCATCCACTGTAACTCTTGGCCCTGCACAGACACCCCAACAATCCCACCCTGTCCCTCAGAGCGTTGCCCAAACCCTCCTGGAGCTCTGGCAGCCTTGGGGCCATGACCAAACCCTGGGGAGCCTGGTCAGTGCCCAACCACCCTCTGGGGGAAGAAACTTTTCCTAATAACCAACCTAACCCTGCCCTGACACAGCTCCAGGCCATTCCCTCGGGTGCTAAAATGCTGCAGTTGTGCTGTGTGTGTCTTCATATGGTGGCTGAGTCCCTACAGGCTCTAGAATTAATCTCAAATGAGTTCCACATCCAAACACTATTTTTAGAGGCCCACAGATGTTTCACAAGTTCATTGCTCCCCCTGGGATCGTGCAGGGTGGATCTCAGCTCTGGGGTAAGCTGCCGCAGGGAGCAGGAGGCCTTTGCTTGGTGTGGAGGGAGTGAAAAGTGGAAAGATTAAGACCATCACTACTTTTAATAGTGATGGATTGAAACCAGCTGAGGGGAGGGGAGGGTTAGGGGTTTTTTTTATTATTAAATAAAGTTGTCAAGCCCAGCTGATCCTGCTCAAACTGCTGGCTCAAGACCCAGGTCTGAGACTGTTGCTGCCCACCCAGTGCTGTCTCACTGTGCTCCAGGGCCAAGGGCCTCTGAAGGGTCACCTTGGTCTAGGTTGGGCTACCAGAGTTAGGGGTGGGATATAAAAGGCATTTCCAGGCCAGGCTTTGCTTTGCTTGAGTGTTTAATCCACATTATTGATACAAAGAGTTTCATTGGCATAACCAAGTGTAAAATTGTATCCCCAATTAAAGCAAAATATTTTTGGTTTTGTGAGAGCATCATTTGAGTAACTCACTGACTTTCTGCAATCATCCAGTGTGAGACTGTGGCTGAAAGGGAAACGTGCCAGTGCATGGAACTGAGTACTCTGGGGCATGGGAGCTGCTGTCAGTCTAAAAACAGTGAAATTCAGCTGGTGTGTCAACAAAACTGCATTTTTTCTGTTCATTTTCCCTGTATCTAACAGTGTGTTGGTCACCTGCATGGGAGGTGGCAAGAAATCAACGTTCCTTATATTTATTTGGAGCCTGTAGATTGTGATGGCTCCTCTATACACGAGGCAGCACTGAAGCAATGTGTGCTGGCCTTACTGCCTGTGAGTTTTCAGAGGTGTGGTGTGTGCTGCAGTAGCTCAAATGGTTCTTAATGTAGCTTTTGTTTTGAAAATAGGCTGATTAAGAACTTGCCATGACTCGGGGAAGCAGTAGCTGACTTGAATTGTGCTGCCACTAATGCTCTTGAAATGCCTTGAAAACTGGTCTCCCGGGAGCCCTTCGCTTGAATACAAGTGAATGTCATGCTGGAAGGATCCTCTCCCAGCTGCTCAGCTTGAATGGCAAAAGTCATGATCTGCTGGGATCACAGGAGCTTTTAATTCCTCATTTAATAAAGGTTTCCCTGGGTGGTGTGCTGCTTTCCCCCTTCCTGCTGAAGGTGCAGGCAGGATGGAATGCCCTTCCCTCGCCACTGGCACTCGGTGTTGGGTGTGAGGTGCTGAGCTCAGTAACTCCTGGTTTGGAGGATCCCTGCTCTCACTCTGCCCATTCTGTGCACTCCAGGAGGCAATTGCTGACCTGTCCACCAGTTGCTGGGATGAGGCTGATCCCTGCTGCTGCTCCCTGGGGTGGGCTGTGTGTGCTGGACCAGGGGGACTGTACAGTCACCACAGAGCAGCTTCTGTTGGTTTAGAATCATGGAATCACAGAACAGTCTGAGCTGGAAAGGACTTTAAAGGTCATCTTGTTCCAATCCCCCAGGTCGGGCTGTGTGTTGCCCACAGTGACTGTAAGCCCCAGACTGAGTGATGTGTTTAACGAATGGTTTTTAAGGGGCAGTTGTCTGGAAGACTCCACGGATTCCCATCTGTGCTGGGTGTTTTCCATTAAGTTGTAGGTTGTTGCCTCGCTCTGTGCAGCCCCTTCTCAGCAGCACAGAGGCAGGAAGATGCCGAAGGCAGCGCCAGGCTTTGTTCTGCCTGTCAGTTGCAGTTGTAAATCTTCTGTGCTCACAAACATCTGAGGTTCTTGATGAAAACATGTTGCCTGTGAGCACCTCCTCTGTGAGAACTGCAGAACTGCTGGCATTAAGAGTCAGGCCAGCTCATGTTCTGAGAATTTTGCTCATTGATTCCTGTTTGAATCCTTTTGTTTTTACTTCTCAGGTCACTTCACCTGGGAGAAATACCTGAAAGAGACATGTGCCATCCCAGCTCCTGCTCATTGCTTCAAGCAGGTAAGAGGGTGAAAACAAGAAAGGTCACAGGCAGTGGTTCATTGGGGACCCAGGAGTTGTGTACCTGGGATAGGCCCGTGGTTTGGCAAGGAAGATACTTAAGGATCTTTGAGTCTTTACAGAAATCCGAGTGTGCTGAAGCAAAGATTAAAAAGATACATTTAGAGAAGCACAAAAGATTTTACTCTCGGATGTGCATGATGGGAAAATGAGGATGCTTTTACTCTGCCAAGCACAGGCCCTTGGGCAGAGTGTCCTGGGTGGGCTGGGATCCAGCTTTTAGTGGATCCTGCCCAGTAAGATTTTCTGCAGAATTCACCCAGTCTTTGTGAATGGCGTAGCAGCCCCCTGGGCAGCAGGCGCTGGGCACAGAGGTGGGTGTGCTGAGTGCAGGGGGTGCAGGAAGGAATCACCATGGTACACTTGGGTGTGAATGGAGGGGGGCAGCACATCGGGGTGTCTCTTTGGGTCTGGGGTTGGCTGGATGAGTCTTCTGAGAACAGGGCTAATCCTCCTGTGCTGGGCACTGGTAGGGCTGCGCCTCAAATCCTGGGTTCAGCTTTGGGCCCCTCACAACAAGAAAGATATTGTGGGGCTGGAGTGTGTCCAGAGATGGGAACGGAGCTGGGAAAGGGTCTGGAGCACCAGAAGTGGCTGAGGGAGCTGGGGAGAAAAGGATCTTGGAGAAAAGGAGTCTCAGGGGGGACCTTCTGACTCTCTACAACTCCCTGACAGGAGAGTGGAGCCAGGTGGGGGTTGGGTTCTTTTCCCAGGTAACAAGTGATAGGACAAAGGGAAATGGCCTCAGGTTGTACCAGGGGAAGTTTAGGGTTTATCTGGAAACTTCCTTCATTGAAAGGGTTGTCAGACCATGGAACAGGGTGCCCAGGGCAGTGGTGGAGTCACTGTTCCTGGAAGTCTTCAAACAACTTGTGACTGTGGTGCTCAGGTACATGGTGGCCCTGGCAGGGCTACGGGAAGGGTTGGGCTCAATGATCTTAGAGGTCTTTTCCAACCTTCTTGATTCTGTGACTCCAAGAGAACAGGCTCAGTGTAGTTGCCAGGATGATGCAGTATGGAAGGACAGCGCTCTGCATTACAGACCTACGAGGGCTTGCTGAGCTGTCTGTGGTGCTGTTCCTGTGCTGTGCCTGAAGGGAGGACACTGTCAGCCTTTGCCAGACTCTCTTTCGATGCTCTTAGCGCTTAACCTTTGTGTCATTTATTGGCAATCCTGGCTCTGACAGGCTTCCCGTCCCTCTCTTCACAGTCTTACACTCCTCCTGCCAACGAGTTCAAGATCAGCATGAAGCTGGAGGCGCAGGACCCCCGGAACACGACGTCCACGTGCATCGCCACCGTGGTGGGGCTGACGGGGGCGCGGCTGCGGCTGCGCCTGGACGGCAGCGACAACAAGAACGACTTCTGGCGCCTGGTGGACTCTGCTGAGATCCAGCCCATTGGGAACTGCGAGAAGAACGGAGGCATGCTGCAGCCCCCGCTGGGTGAGCTCGGCTTGAGCTGTTCCAGCAAGGGCCACACTGACCCTGGGGAAATAAATCTCGGGGGGTTTTACAGATCCGGGCTTGGGACAGAGGCCCACGGCCTGTCCCTGCCTGCACTGGGATATGGACGAGGTATGTAAGGGGATGGTTCCCCCAGCAGGCCTGTATTGCTGCATGGACACTGGACGTGGATAGGGAGATGCTTCAGAGTGTAGATGAAAAAGGTCTCTGCAGCAAGGTGAGCTGCTTGCCCTCATTGCAGCTAAAGCTCGGGATTGTTGCCCAGAGAAGCTGTAGGTGCCCCATCCCTGGAAGTGTCCAAGGCCAGGTTGGACAAGACTAAGAGTAACCTGGTCTACTGGGAGGTGTCATTACCCCTGGCAGGAGGTGGAGTGAGACGAGCTTTAAGGTCCCTTCCAACCCAAACCATTCTGGGATTCTATTATACTAAAGCTGCCATTTTTTTCTGTTACTTTCCTGCCTGCTGCTGTCCATCTCTCAGAAACCTCGGTCCAGCTGCAGGTCCCAGCTCTGGTGCCCTGCCCAGCAGGTGTGGGTACCTGTCCCAGCTGGCAGCCCTAGTTCCTCCTATGCCTTGCCTGGAATTTGCCAGCAGATGGCATCAAGTGTAACGAGCTGCAGACATCACTCCTGGCTGTGCCATAAGAGAGGGATGAGCTCTGGGACAGGTGTGGGAGCACTGATCTGGCATGTGTCAGCTGCTTAACCTCACACAAGAGAAGAGTACAGGATAAATTATATATTAGGAAGAAATTCTTCCCTCTAGGGGCAGCGAGACCCTGGCACATGTTGCCCAAAGGAGCTGTGGGTGCCCCATCCCTGGAAGTGTTGAAGTCCAGGTTGGACAGGTCTTGAAGCAACCTGGTCTAATGAAAGGTGTCCCTGCATATGGCAGGGAGTGGGACTGGGAGATCTTGCATAAAGACAGGTAACAGAGCTACTGCTGCTGTGGTCCCTCCTGTCTGCTGAGTGCAAGGACTGAGAAAATCCAGTGAGGGTTTTCTGTGTTCTCTGTAGTATTTTCCATGTGCACACATCTGCTGCTGCTCCTTCTTTGCATAGATAATTCCAGTGACAGGATCCAAAGGAACAGCTGGAGCTGTGTCAGGGCAGGGGCAGGTTGGATCTCAGGAAAAGATTTTTCCCCCAGAGGTTGGCTGGGCACTGAACAGGTTCCTCAGGGGTTTGGTCACAGCCCCAAGGCTGCCAGAGCTCCAGGAGGGTTGGGACAACACTCTCAGGGGGCAGGGTGGGATTGTTGGGGTGTCTGTACAGGGCCTGGGGTTGGACTGGATGATCCTTAGGGGTCCCTTCCAGCTCAAGATACTCAGTGATTCTGTGATTCACACAGAAGGTTATCTTTGCCTCTCTGGGAGCTGAGCTCTCCCATCCCCTGAGGCTGTGGCTGCCTGGGCTGGTTTCTAAGCTGATCTAACGGTTCAGGGCTGGCAGGGTGGCCTGAGCTGAGCAGTGCCACCCTGGCAAAGCCTTGCCATGTTGTCCATCATGAGCTGTTCTCAGTCCAGTTCCACTCCCGGGATTAGCCTCAAAACCCCACAAGCTCAGACCAAACACAGCTGAGCAGCAGAAATTGCCTGTGCAGCAAGATGCATGTTTAGGAAAGAAGATGCTTTTTGATATCCAGAGCCTTCTGTGGGTTGTGCAGTTTTCCTCAGGGCTGTGGACTCAGAGCATGTGAAATTACTTTTGTTCTTTCCGTAAGTCCCTTGTTATTTCTCTACTTTTTTCACAGAAGGTGTTGGGTCAAACCCTGACATCTTTCCCTGTAAGGGTTAAATCTGTTTCCCTACCAAGTCACAGCCTCTTTTTCTTCAAGTTAGCTTGCCTGCAGCTCACACTAAAGATTGTGGAGGCCACCCAGAAGCTGTAATTCCCTATTGAGGAAGAAATTCCATAGGCTGAATGTACACTTGCTGATTCATGTCTCCCCTGTAGCAGGATCACTGGAGATGCCAGCACTGGCACTGCACAAAGTGCTCTGCCTGGATGGTCAATGGACAGACTTTTGTTATGATAAGTGAATGTTGCAGTCAGACAGCTGTTTCCAGATGTTTCTTTTCAACAGCACAGTGCTTTGCATTCAGAGTATCTGGAAACGGTCAAACCTGACTCCAGTAAGAGGAGGAGGGTGGTGTGGGATCACAGTTTTGCGAGTTCCCATCGGAACAGGCATGTGCTGCTGGATCCAGTGGCCCCCACAGCCTAAAAGTCTGTGTCTCTGCTTCCTTCTCCTCAGGCTTCCGGCTGAATGCCTCCTCCTGGCCCATGTTCCTTCTGAAGACTCTGAATGGAGCAGAGATGGCTCCTGTCCGGATTTTTCACAAGGTATTTAACTGTTTGTGCAGATCCTTCTGGCACAGCCCCTTAGCCGCAGAGCACCAAACTGAGGGCTGGTGTCTCCTGAGAGATGTGCTGATCCCAGAGGAGGTGACATTGCCCAGCTCTGCCTCAGTGCTGCTGCTCCAGGACAGACCTGTGTCAGAGCAGTGTCAGGATGCAGCCAGAGCTCTGCTGAGGAAGTGGCTTTGGCTCCAGTGCTTGGGCTTGAGACTGAGCTTCTTTCTTACTGGGGCTGTGGGTGCTACTCCAAGTGGGGAGTGCAAGGTGGGACAATCAGCACCTCACTGAAACCTTTTAATGTGCCAGAGCTTGTAAAGTGAGCAGATATTGCTGTAGGGCAGCATGGCCAGTGTGAGTCCATAGTTTGTGTTCTCACACCCTTAGTGCAGCCAGAGAGAGAAGCCAGGCTGGAGGGATGGGATGGGATGGGATAGTTGATGAGGCTTTAGTAGATCTCAGGAGCAAGCCCCAGATGAGAGTGCGTGGCGGATCTCTTACACGTCTCACAAAGCCAAAAGTGGGGGAAGAGTGATGGAGAGAACTGTTGTATATCAGGTTTTCCTGCTCTGAGATAACAAAGCGAGAGTATCCTATGGAGGCTCTGTCTTTGGAGCTCTGTTTTCTCCATGACAGAGCTGTCACAGGGTGCAGTGTTCACGTGGCACTGCCTGGGTCTGCTCCAGCAGCCAGCCCAGGGCAAAGCAGTCACTACTGCACTTCCTTACCTCTTGATTAAAGGGAATGTGGCTGTGTAGCTCAGCCAGTGTGTGCACGCCTATTGAGGCTCAAACCCAGCCCATTAATTCCCTTCAGCTGCTCATGGAGGTGAGTTTGCTGATGAGGGCACAGCCCTGGTCTGGGAAGGCACTGGCATATCCCCTTTGAGCATATATTCCACTTCTTCTTGTAGGAGCCACCATCTCCATCCCAAAACTTCTTCAAGACAGGTATGAAGCTGGAGGCAGTGGACAGGAAGAACCCTCACTTCATCTGCCCAGCCACCATTGGGGAGGTGAGAGGTTCTGAGGTCCTGATAACATTTGATGGCTGGAGAGGTGCCTTCGATTACTGGTGCCGATATGATTCCCGGGACATCTTTCCCGTAGGCTGGTGCTCGCTGACTGGAGATAATCTGCAGCCCCCTGGTACAAAAGGTAAGGCCCACGTTGTCTCTTAGCTTTCTTCCTCCTCCACTCAGCTCTCAAAGAGCAGAAAAACAGGCAGAGACTGGCAGCGAGGACACCTGGGTGCCCTGTCTGGATTTCTTGTGCTGCTTCATGTGTGGAAAGGTGCAGGCAGTGGAACAGCCTGGTGTCACGGTGCTGAGGAGATACCTGTAAAGATGGGCAGGGTGGTGGCTCTGGGGAGGGATGATGATGGGCAGCATTGCTCAGGTCTGCTTCTCTCCAGGAATTTCCTTGGAGTCTTCCCTGCGTCTTTGAATCACATATTGCTGTGGAGTTTTTCTCGGGGGGGATTGGAATAATGAGAACTATGAGGTTGGAGGATGCCACGTGTTTGTACTTTGTCAGTTGTCTTGCTCTGCCTTGTGCTGTGAATGTGGGAAAAGCAGATGTGGAGCAGGTTGTGCCTGTGTTATTCCTGGGACTGTGACTGCTGGGTAGGAGTGGTACTGGGGAACTTGTTGCCTTGCCTGAGCCGTGGCTGTTTTTATCCTCAGATGTCTCCAGCTTGCTCACGTTGCAGTTGTGTTTAGGCTTGGTGGGAGCTGTCATTGTCCCCAAGGCATTTGCAGGCTGGCAAGCCCTGCACGTGCCTGTCAGTGAAATAAGGGGCAGGAGAGCAGCCTCTCTACCAGAGCTGAAGGATTGCTTAGGAAAGGCATTTCTCTGACAAGACTGCTGGTTTGAAAACCCAGGGTCAGCTCATGCTGGTGCTGCCCCGTGTCCCTTGCTGTGTCCCAAGTCTGTGCTCTGAGCTGCAGGGCCCACGTCCATGGATTGCCTGAGGTCATCTTGCCTGGCCTGTGTGCAGCCTGAGCTGTGGGCTCCCCTTGGATGGGGAGGATTCCTGTTTAGCTTGGATTTCTGTATTTTGCCTTGATGTTTCCAGCCTCTCTCTTCCTGCTGGCTGTTTGTGTCCTGCCTGCTGCTGCCCTGCAGGCTCTGCAAGAGCCCTGGAGCCTTCCTGGCCAGTGCCTGACCACTCCAGCAGTGCCCTGGAGTCAGGGGCTCTCACTGAGCATCTCCAAGGTGCTTCTCAGGTACTGCACAGGTGGCTGAAGAAACATTTGTATAGGGTGAGACTTTTCCTGGCAGTAAACTGCGGGTGGAACGTTTCAGGAGCACACCTTCCCAGGAGAAATGGGAACCTCTGTCTGACCCACAGCTCCTGGCACAGGCACCTCCATTCCTCCCCAGGCTCCCCTTGCCAGGGGCTGAAGCTGTGAGTGAACAGAGCCCAGTTAATCATCCAGAAACAGTGCCTCATCATGGAGTAACTTGGAGCCATCCTGGGAAGTATGTGCTTCCCCTTGGCAGGGGGCATGACAGGTTCTCCCTTTCACATTGGCTCCATCAGCAGCAACTCTGCACTTTCCACTCATTTACAGAAATAGTGGCACCCAAAAGTCACAGCTTCTCAGGCAGAGGCAGCCCTTGTTCTTGGGCAGACTTCTGCTCTCTTTGCCATTTTTTCAACTCCTGGGACAAGAGCAGGGTTTGGGAGGAGTTGCATGAGCAAAAATGCCATGGAGTTGAGATCAGCCTTGTCTTTGTGATAGTTTACTTCCCCCTCTGTGGCTGTCCCTCCCTTTCCTGACTTTCACTTTGTGGTATTAAACCAAAAGTACTGTAAACTTTCTTTAATGACATTCCTCCCTTTTTTCCTTCCTCCTCAGCCCTGCTGTGAAGGAAGGTTGAGCACAGTCCTCCCAGACCTGACAGTGCTGCTCTTGGCAGGGTTGGAGAATGCATCACTGCAGGGGGATCCCCTTTCCTTGAGCTCCAATAAACCTTACTCATGTGCCAGCCTGGAGCCTGCAGGACCATGTGGTGGAGTCAGGCAGCTCCCCTTTTCTGATGGGAATTGCTCTTAAATCCGGGAGCCCTGGAGAGACAGGGAGTCAGTGCTACCGTGGTTGTACCAGTCTCGGCTCATGTGCTGGACTGACTGTGTGAGGTGCTCCTGCAAGTTGAGGAATCCTGCGAAGAGTTAACTGCATGGAGACTGATGGCTTCCTGAGGCTGAGCAAAAAGAGGCCTCTGGAATGAGCTCATGTTGAAGGGAAGCAGAACTTCAAAGAGGGCAGGCATGTTTATGTAATGCTGGTAACTTCATTCAGCTCTAATCTGTCTGTGCCAGCAGAGGTGGAGGAGTGCAGGGCTTTCTCCCAGGCACTGCCCCTCTCTGGCTCCCACTGCCACCAGTGTTTGCCTGGCTGGAGTGGCTGGGCAGGGTGCTGGTGGAGCTGGGGAGCTTCCATGAGGGCACGTGTGTGTGTGTGTGTGTGTGTGT
>VXBA01004274.1:1304581-1355959 GCA_013399895.1 Serilophus lunatus
TGTGTGTGTGTGTGTGTGTGTGTGTGTGTGTGAAGGGAGGAAAGGGAGGTAAAACAGTGAGGAGGAGCAGCCTGCACTCCAGGCTGCTAATTCCCTTGCTGTCTGCTGGCTGTGCAGCAGCCTGCTGGGAGAGCTCTGTGGCCAACAGCTGGATTTTTGGGCTTTTAGGAACTTTCTGTTAAGCTGAGCACTGGGCCAGGAGCTGGAGCTCTGCTGAGAGGACAGGCTGGGGCAGTGACAGCTGCTGCTCTTCCCTGGCTCAAGAGATGCTCAGGATTTGTGGGCTCACTTCAGAATTCCAGAAATCAGATTTTTTTTACTATTTCTGGGACAGCCATTTGCATGTTCATTCTTACTGGGTCAAGCACTCATCCTAGAGAAACTCTGACTGAGAAATCCTTGTTTATCACAGCACACAGATATAAAACAGCTGAACTAAGGTTGTGTGGGGCACCAAAACCAAACTTCTTGCAAAGGATTTGGGCTTTCTGTTGCATGTTGGTGTCAGAGTTTCAGAATTAGGGCAAAGCAGAGGAAAATGGTGTTTCCCCATCTTTAGATGTTGCAGGACACAAAAGAGAGGCCAAAATCCACTGTGTGCACACTGCTGACAACATGGATTTTTGTCAACAGAAGACCTTGAAGGTGTGTTGGGTGAGGGAGGAGTTGCCCACACCTGCCAAGTCTGTGTGCTCTCCCACTGGACCCAGCAGAGCAGACACAGTGCAGGAGGTGGCTGATGTTCCTCAAGCTGAGACCTTCAGGGTTCAGGTATTGGGATGCACATAGGGAGTGCAGGAGTCTGTGCACTGTAGCAGTGCTTGGTGGAAGTGTAATTTGGGAGGAAAGCAGAGACTGAAGGATGAAAATGTCCATGGCAGGTGTGGTGGGTTGTCCTGGGGGGCAGCTGAGCCCCCCTCAGCCTCTCACACACCCCTTTAGTGGGATGGGGGAGAGAGTCAAAAGGGTAAAAGGGGCGAAAACTGGTGGTTTGAGATCAGACAGTTTAACAGGGGAAACAAAAGCTGTAGGTGCACAGCCAAGCAGGTCCTCAGTCCCTGCTCCCCCTGCTGAGCACCCTCAGGAGAGCTGGGCTCTGTCCCACAGGATGGTGACTGGGGACAACAAACACCATCACTCCTCCCTCCTCCTTCCCCCAGCTGTACATGCTCTGGGACATCCCTGGAGCAGTGTGGTCCCAGCTGTGCCCCCTCCCAGCTCCCTGTGCCCCCCAGCCCAGTTGAACCCTGGTGTGTTGGGAGCCCTGCTTTGGGCACAGACCCAAACACAGCAGCCCCTGAGCTGTTAGTGCAGAGAATTAACTCCAGACCCGTTTTCATGCATTTTACTTCTTCTAACCTCCCTGCTCCTTTGGGGGACTGTGGGCTCTTAAACAGGACAGAAACAATCCTGCTCTCAGGTCACTGCCGTGAGTGGAGCAGGAATTGGGGAAGGTGCTGTGGAGGGAGCCCCTGTCCATTCTAAGTAGTACAGAAAATCGGTATTTAGGATGAACTTAAAGAATGCTGTTTAATTACCTTAAAACATGGCTGGGGACAGAGATGCACACAGAAATGGAGGTGCTGCTGCTGAGCTTCAGGGAAACAAAAAAAGGGGGAAATAACTGTGACAAAAATCGGTGAGAAGAAAGAGATAAGAGGCTGGTTAATGACTGTAGTTTCCAGGGCCACCTGCCCTCAGTGGGGAGGTGGGATGAGGGAAATCCCCCTCAGCCAAGGCATGGTTTTGTGGAGAGGTGTGTCTGCCTCTGTAGTTCATGGGAAATTCAGGGTCACAACTGATCACAGACTAGAGGAAAGTTCAGTTATTTGTAGTCAGGGAAGCACACATTGGAAGAGGAGTCATGAGATTTTTTCCTTTCTGAAGTGGTTTGTGGGATGGAGAGCTGTGAGCCCCTGGGGGAAGAGAAACCAAAGGAGAGTGAGGCAGCTTCCAGCTCTGAGCCCTTCAGCTGAGGAGGTGATGCACTGGAGGGTCTGTCTCTGCCAGGTAAAGGCACATGGATTGGGAAAAGGTCTGGGCAGGCAGGATCAGGGCTTTCTGTGAGCTGTGATTTTGGGCACAGGCATCTGAGAATTTCTGCAAGATGTGGCTCTGTGCACAAGAAAGCACATCATTTAACCATCAGCTTTAAGTTTCAAAGAAACGTTTGTTTTTCTGGGCTTTGTGCCACAGTGTCAGGAACTTTAGCAGGGATTTGGTGCAAAAACTATGAGACCTTGACAGGATCCTCTTCCAGCAGGTGACTGTGTGCATAACCCCAGCAGTGCTGGTGCAGGGAGGTGCTGTGGCAGGGACAGTCTGCCCTGGTCTCTTGAGAAGAGTTTTGTAAGTCCTGAGAAATCCAGATTTAATCCATACCTATGAGAGGAACTTCCCACACACATACACACCTCTCCTGCTGTAACAGTGTCCCTTAAGTCTCCTCTCATGTTTCTTGTGTTACTGCCAGAGGGCAGAGAATTACTGTCCCCCTGAACACAAGGAGGCAGGGACACACCTGCCCAGGAACGTGGGGAAAGCCCTCAACATCTGTCCCTCAGAAGGTCCTTGTTCTCTTTGACCTAATGCTGAGTTTCTCTGTAGTTCCCCAATGGGTTTGCTACTCCCTACTCCACCCTTGTGGATGCTCCATGACAGAGGGAGGGCTGAGTCCTTGCTGGCTGTGGGAGGGGCGCAGCAGTGAAAGGGTTAAGGCTCGGTGGGCAGAGCTTGGAAGCAGCTCCAGCACTGGAATTTGGAGGAGTGGAGCTGCTGCCTTGGCACTAGCCCAGCTGGCAGAGAGGCCCCAAGCCCAGCAGGACAGAGCAGAGCTAATGCATAGAGTCCTCTTCCACTGTGCCAGGGCTAGTGGGAGCTGTGGGGAGGGCACTGGGGACACTGGTTAGCAGCAGGCAGTGCCTGCACAGGTCTGCTCCCTCTCCCTGGGCTCAGCTGCTCCTGAGCATTTCTCTGTGCTTGCAGAGCAAGCAAAAGTTAATAGTTTGAGATAGTCACCATGGGGATACCCTGAAGTGGAGCTCCCATCCAGCCCAGACTCCAGCTGTGCATTGCTCCTGTGCTGCCAGAGGGACTGTAGTGTGCCGGGAGTGGGGACTCTGGGGGGTTACAAGATGCTGACTCTGGACAGAAAGTTTGTGAAGTTCTTCATCTCTCACCGTGTGATTTTTTGGGTGACTGCTTGGTGTCCTCGAAATTGATGATCAGTTGCTCCATTTCCTGCCCAGGGGCAAAGGTAATGTGTATTTTATGACTTTATTTTGGATGTTGCTTGGTTTCTGTTCCTTCTTTGTGGTAAGAACACAGTGGTGGGTGGAGGAGCCTTGTCAGGAGTAGCTGGCAGGGCAGCACCCAGGTGAGCTCATGTGCTTTCCTGCTTGGAGGAGGTGGGAAAATATCAATTGCTGCCACTGTGGGACTCAGCTGGGGTTTAGAGCTCACACATCAGGCTGGGGGACGTTTCTTTGCATTGAGGAGGCTGGGTTTGGGACCACACAGGTAGAGCTTCCACACCAACAGCAGGAGGAGGGTACCCAGAGGAGTTCAGGGGTTTTATCTGTGGGTCCAAGGCAGGAGCAGCCGTGGTACCTGGGTGGGACTGCCTTTGAAATGGCTGTTGCAAGATCCCAAGAAATCTCTTGAGCTGTTTGGAGCACAAAGCCAAGGCTCTCAGCAGTGATCCTGCCTTGGTTCACATGTGTGTCCTGGAACATGTGCTGGGTTTGGAGCCCAGCACTGCAGGAGGATGTGCTGCCTGGATTCCTGCCACCCTCTTGGAGTGCTGACAGTGCCTGTGGCTCAGGGGGAACCACGAATGTGGTGTCAGAGACCTGAATTACTGTGTGATGCCTTGGGGCTGGCAAAAGCCTCTGAGAAGAGGGTCTGACCTGGGAAAGGCAGCTTCCTCCATCTCCCAGCCTGTCCTTAATATCAGTGTCTAGGTCTTCCTCCCAACTAGACTATTTCTCATGTTTTTTATTCTAACTTACTTTGTATCCCAGAGAGACTGTTTCCCTCCCTTTTCCACCCTGCCTCCTGGCCCTAAAGAGGGGCTCAAAATCTCAGGGCGTTACTGAGTCGTGGCAGGAGGTTTCAGCAGTTCCTGCTGTTGGAACCTCCCTCTTTGGGTGAACAGCACTGGGATCACCACTCTGCAGGATCTCTGACCAGTGACAACACTCCTGCTGCTGAGATGTTGTGCTGTGCCTGTGCATGCTGGAAGTCTGACTGTTTTCAGGATGGAATTGGACAACCTCGAGGAGGAGCAGGGCTTTTATTTCTGGTTATCTAAAATTGTCCAGCTCAGGATGTCCTGAGCTGTTCCAGGCAGGGCTGGTATCTCTGCCCATCCATCCTCTGCTGCCCGGTTTGGAAGCAGAGTTAAATCTGCTTAGAGTCATCCCCAGGATGAGAGCTTGTGTGTCTTTAGAACAGCAACAGGGGAAGCAGAGTTTACCATCAAGATCAAGGAGTTTAAACCCAAAGGTTCACTTTGAGGATTTAGGGCTCCACAGCTTGTTTCTGTCACCAGCACATGGCAGCCCTTGGGGACAGGTCCCGGATGCTGCTTCTGGTGTGGGTGAGTGCCAGAGGAGCCAGAATGATCAACCAGTCTCTTCTCACACAGGTCTTTAAAGGCTGCACATGGTGAATCCCAGAATGGTTTGAGTTGGAAGAGACCTTAAAGCCCATCTCATTCCACCCCCTGCCATGGGCAGGGACACCTCCCACTATCCCAGGTTGCTCCAAGCCCTGTCCAACCTGGACAGGACACTGAACACTTCCAGGGATGGAGCATCCACAACAGGATAGTTGTAATGGATTAGTGGGATGGGTGAGATTTTGTGTGTGTGTGTGAGAAATAGGGCCATTTTGGTGGGATTTGTGACAGTGACTCTTTGGGAGCAGGAATGTTACATCATTTTTTCTGACTTGCTGAGGAGTTGCTTCATATTTTGTTTTTTCCTTGGTTTTTGGAGTGGGGAAGCAAATGCTGGTGAGCCCAGCCCTGACCCTGGCTTTGCCAAAGAGGCCATGTTGCCATAGTGTGCGTTTTTATGGAATTTAGGAACTTGATCCTGAACACAAAGCCCCATTTGTTGCAAAGATCAGACCTTTTGCAGCTTGTCGTGGTTCTTCTCTTTATCTTTGGTATTTTTATAACTTCTGAACAGTTTTAAAAAAGAACAGAAGGCAGAACAAACCACACCCACCTTGCAGTCTCCTCATTCATTGTGCACTGATAAGTTGAAAGTGTTCTGCTAATATTTAACCAGAAGCCAACGCTAAGAAAAAAGCTTCAGAGAAGATCAGAACAAGCAGAAGCCCCAGGAAGAGCCTGAATATGGGGGGGGGGACAGAACCATTCCCAGCAGTGGGGTTTGAGATCCACTGGGAATTACTTCCCAGGGGCAAAAGAACATGATCAGCCAGTGTGGCTGTGGTGGTCCCTCATGGCACATCCCTCACTGTGTCCTTGAGACATCTGGATCCAAATTACAGTCGAGCCTTGCAAACTTCCCATGGGCTGTAAATGTGTGAGGAAAGCAGTGCCCTCTGTCCTGCTGCAGGTGTGGCTCAGGTGGGATGGGATGTGCTGAGGGCTCACCACTCTGAGGGTTGGTTACTCAAGAAGATTCAACTCTGGAATTTTCTTGGGGACCAGACACGTGAGTCGTCCCTGGTGCTTTTGGAGCCCTGTGTGGGGACAGGCTCTGCTGTGGCCTCTCACAGCACTGAGGCTGGAAGAGCTGCAGGGATGGTTCTCCTGAGGTGTGGAAATGAACTGATTTGTGTTGTCACTCTGTGTCAGGACAGAAGGTGCCAGTTCTGCTCCTGTTCCATCTGCTGAACAGCTCCAGGGGTCACGGCTGGGCTCTTGGCTTTGCTGCTGGGGCCTCACCCTGTGCCCACAGACACTGCCATGCAGGAGACAGTCTCAGCCTGGCTTTGGGGTAATCAAATTAAGCTTGTGTATTGAACTTCAGATTTTTTAATTGGTTTTGCTCTGACTTTGCCAGTAAATATTGACATTGTCATTGCTCTTGGAGCTCCCTGGTTTTGCCTCTGTCTCTTCTTTCACCCACTGGTGCACCCCCTCAGTGAGGAGTTTGAGTTTCAGTTGTCATGTTTCTCAGGCTGGAGCTTCCCTGCTCAGTTCTCATCTCCTTTCTGTACTTCACAATTTCTGTTTTAATTCCAAAGCTGCTTCACAGCTGATTAAAACAACTCCCTGTTGTAACAGCTTTATTTTTGCAGTGAACTGGAGAAGATGAGACTGATAGAGAGAGATCACAGTAAGCAGGAACCCAGGTTGTGTTGTAGCCAGTTTATTTGGAATAAGAGGTGATGGAATGGGAACAGGAGGAAAACTACTGATTTGGGATGTGAAGAGGGTGATTACAGACAAATTGAGTATTTCCTTGTCCTCTGCATTTGAACCACATGCTGCAGTAGGGTCACTGCAGCTCCTTGTTGTCTGCCCTGGGGGCAGGGCTGGGAGGAGGAGCTGTGCTCCAGACAGGCTGGGGGAACTGGTGGCCCCTGTGCTCCTGGCTGCACCTGAACAGGAACATCTGACTGGCCTTGGAGAACTGGACCCAAAGTTCAGTCTGAGTACTGGAGAAATAAAAACCAATGCTGGCACAAAGAGTGCGAGCCAAGGCCCCCAGCTTGGGGTGCACAGATTGCTGGACACTGGCTCATACAGGTGAGTATTTCTCTGAGGGTGATGAGGAGACTCTGCATGGAATAAATAACAGCCCTGCTGCAGTCTGGGCTCTAGTGGTGCTGAGGGCTTCCTGTGCAATCTAAGGGTGCACACTGAGTCCCCCCAGCCAGCCCTGCTGTCCACAACTGCCATTCTTCTGTTCCAGTCCATTCCCAGTATGGTCTTTCTGCTCCTTTGCCTTCTGGGAGCTGGAAGAAGGGATGGCAGGGAAAAGAGGGGACTGTGCTGCTCCTCCAGGCTCCAGACGTGTAGTTGGGTACAAAGCAGTTAATTTCTTTCCTGTGTGTGGGAGAAATGAAGACCTGGATTTGGGACTAAGGAAATCTGTGTGCTCAGCACAAAACTGAAAATGGCTTTTGCTGAGGACAACATTTTGGGCATCCTTGCTGTGCACAGGCTGTCACTGTGTGTCTCTGATCACGAACCAGTCACTCCTCTGTTTATTTTGCCCCCAGCAGAACAGGGATGGTGCTGATCCCAGGGCATTTTGAGGGATACATCTGTAGTGTGGCACATCCTACACACTTGTGCCAGATTTCAAAGCACTTTCCTCCTCAATTGAGAATATCTGCACATAGATGTTTTTACTCTAAAAAGCATCAATAACTGCTAAGTAACAAAAAGAGTTACTGCCTCTGAGATGATGCTGGAAACTGGTTAAAGCCATTAAAAGCTGGTGGGTGTTGTCTGCTAAGCAGAAGAGCAAAAGCTGTGTGAAGGAACTCTTGAGATGCTCAGTGTGACCAAAGAGTTTTAACAGGACCAATGAAGGGCAGAGTGAGGGAGTCTTGGCAAGGCAATAAAAAGCTGCACCTCTGTGGAAACAAGACTCAGCTGCAGGTCTGGAGGCTTTTTGCTTGAATTGTAACCAGTAAAATGAGGATTTTTATTCAGTTGTTTACTACTGTGACATCTAATGTCCTGACTTGTCATTTTTCCAAAGTGGAGTCTTTCTCCCTGGCTGCTGCTGTGCTTTGGGCTGATGTTCTCTTGCAGTGAGTGTTGCAGCCCGAGTTCTCCATCCTGAAGGGGCACGAGGCAGCTCCGAGCCCAGGTCCAAGCCCAGCCCTGTGCAGCTGAAGGGAGGAATGGGTTTCTCCACACTCACTGCTTCCCATTTTTCAGTGTGATGGTCACCTGCTGTGTTCCTGTCTCTGCTCACAAGCTGCCACAGTCCTTCTGCCCTGGGAAGTGTGAATCCTTAAAGACCTTCTCACCTCTCTCTCATCCCCTCACCACATGAATGAGCAGTGCAGATCCCAGTGCACATCCCTGCAATCTCCACTTGGATCTTTCTCCTCTGCAAGAGTTATTCTTTACCCCTACCTCTTCTAACCCTTGGTTTATCACTGCAGAAACCTTTCCTCTTATCTCATGGCTCTGGAGGTTTTATAAAAGCCCTCAGTGAGGATCTCGAAGACTTCATGGAAATTCAGGTGGGCTGTGTCACATCCATCCACGTGGCCAGTCCAGCCCCCTCCAGTTTCTGTTACAGCAGCTGGACTGACACTGCCCAAGTAGGTCAGATTCCTCTGGGGGCTGTGTTGTTGGATAAAGCCCTGTTTTGTTTTGGAAAATGTTTAACCCGGATGCACTTTGTGTTTGGGTAGAATCAGCTCCTTGGGTTTAGCAAACGTCTGGGTGAATGAGGTAGAGAGGGATGCACCAAGGGCAACCCTGGGGGTGGAGAGGCCTCCTGAGCCCTGAGTTGTGGTGTTTATTCTTGCAGGCAGACTCTTCAGCTCCAGTAGCACTGTCTCAGTCTCCAGTTGTTATTGTCCACATGTCTGTGAGTGATTATGATCTGGCACTTGAGGCCAGTCACCAAGGCTCAGTGTCAGGGGGCTGCCCTGCACCTCTGAGACGTGGGGAAAGGTGCAGGGAACACCTGGGAAGGTTTCCAAGATCCCTCTGTGCTGCTTCAGAGGGTGCTGGGTGTAATTGCCAGGGTGGTTTGGGGCACACAGGAATGCTGCTGTGAGAGCTGAAAGTGAAGACTTGTGCACTTGCTGGTATCACTGGGACTCTCTAGATTTAGTTGTTTTATTTTTATAAATCAAACAACTGAAAAAGCAAATAAAATAACCATAAAAATGCCACAGCTGGTGCCAGTGGGATGTACAGTGGCATCTGCAGTGGCAGAGCTCATCCAAGCACCTGCCAACAATTAAGAAAATTACTGCTCCAGACTGTACAGATTTCTAAGCCTTTAAGAAGTGGGACACTCATGATGAATGTTCAGAGCCTGTTTCACATTCAATAAATGTGCAAACTATTGCTTTAGTTTGAAGTAACAGCTCTTCATGTGCCTATAGATGTCCTGCCCTAAAAAGACGTTAAAATACAACCCAATGGTCAGGATGAGCAGGATGGAGACAGTTTTGGGGACCACGGATTTGGGTTTCTTTGTGTGCTACTGTGTCACCACTGGCCAGTGAGGTCTGGCAGGGGATCAGTGGATAAAGAACTTCCTTTCAGTAGTGGAAAGCTGAAACTAGACAAATCTTTTGTAAAAAGAAAGTGTATCTTTGGGAGTTCAGATAACTGGTCATGAGAACATGCTGAATCCTGCAGTGCTTGGATCCTCGTGCCATGCTACTGTGTTGGATACCTCCTCTGCTCTCAGCCAGGTGTTCCAGGCTGGAGAGCAGGAATCCCTGCAGGAAATACTGAATTAACAGAATAATTGCCTTCTGACTTTGAAATTCCAGGATTTGGAGTCTTGTTGTCAATCCCTGTCCTTGAAAGGAGGCCATGTCTCCCACTCTTGCTCCTACCCTTTCTCTTGTGTCTTTCCTGCCTGCTGAGAGCTCAGGGCCATCCAAGTCTGGAGCCTGTATTTCCTTCCCAGTTGTGCTTGTGGTGGCCAGTGATGATGGCCTCTGCTTTGAGAAGAATCACGAGGGTTTGAAGCTTTCACATTTCACCCTTTGACAGACACTGAGCTGCAGCTCCTGACCAGCTCCAGCCTTCAGGATGTCTAGGATTGAAATGCCTCCTCCAGGGAAGGATTCAGGCAGATCTCGAAGACTTCTGCTCTCTGGCAAATTTGCTCATCTTAAATGTGTCTTTTTAAGCCACCTCTTGGAGTCCTGTGCAGTGCTGAGGATGGGTCACAGGGCAGCACTGGAGGGGTGGCCTGCAGGACATCCTTCAGAGGGCCTTTGGAATGGCCATGAGTGGTGTGCCCAGAATGTCAGAAACCACCCCCTGCCCTTCAGGACACTGCAGGGGTCATTACTGAGCGCTCCAGGGAGAAGAGTGGGAGCTACAGCTGCACCTGAGAGCACAGAAAAGGAAGATCTGGGGTTTGTACTCCAGCAGCTGTTGGTAAATGAGGCTGGTAGATAGGAGAGAAAGGTAGGAAACCCTTCTGCAACTTCAACTTTTCCTTTCCATATTTTCCTACGTGTTTTGGCTTTGTAATTCTTGTCCCAAGGACATAATTTTTTCTTTTTCAAGCTGTGCCAAGCCTGAAATAAGCTGATGGGTGACAAATGCTGCTTCCTGTGACTAAGCCTCAGAGTATGGATGGCAAGTGTGAGAGTCTCCTGTAGGTAACAGTTTGAGTCACAGTGTGGTGGCCAGCTGCAGGTGCCACCAGTGCCATGTGTCAGCTGGCAGGGGATAAATCGATATTTGGAAGTAGAGGCTGAAATCCAGAATTCTCTGACAAGTCTCTTCGTTTCTGCAGGAAGCTCAGAACTCTTGTTTAATCCTTCAGTGGTGGTTAGCACTGTCAGTGGAGCCCAGCTCAGCCGTGTTTGATCCCACATGTTTAGGAGGATGTTCTCACTGGATCTGATGCCAGCCAGCCCACTCCTCCATGTCTGCCCTGGTCCTGGATGTCCGTGTGACCCAAAACAAGATGCTTCAGCCAGCAGAAAACTTCCATCTATTAGTTTTCTGTTCCTTTAATAAGCTGAGTTCAGATCACCGGATAATTTAGGTCAGAAGGGATCTCTGGAGGCTGCATGACAACTCCTCACCTAAAGCAAGGCCAACTTTGGAGTTGGTTAGATGGCTCAGAGCTCAGGTGAGGACTGAAGCTGGGGGGCACAGGGATGCTGCTTTTTTTAACAACAGCAAACTGTTAATTTTTCAAGTAAGAAGGGCCCCACTTGATTTTCTGAAAATGCAGCTCCTCTCGGTGACTTGTACAAGGAAGAAGAAGGTGGGGGTGTCTCTGGCAGCTGCTCACTGTTGGGCTGGCTGAATCACAGAATCACAGAAGATCCTGACCTGAAAGAGACCCACAAGGACCATCCTGGCTCTGCACAGACACCCCAACAATTCCACCCTGTCTCCAAGAGTGTTGTCCCAACCCTCCTGGAGCTCTGGCAGCCTTGGGGCCGTGACCAAACCCCTGAGGAGCCTGTTCAGTGCCCAGCCAACCTCTGGGGGAAGAACCTTTTCTTGACATCCAACCTGACCCTGCCCTGACACAGCTCCAGCTGTTCCTTTGGATCCTGTCACTGGAATTATCTGTGCAAAGAAGAAGCAGCAGCAGATGTGTGCACATGGAAACTGTACCCTGACACAACCGTTCCCTGGGTCCTGTCCTTGCTCACAGAGAGCAGAGATTGGAGCTGCCCCTCTGAGGAGCTGCAGCCCTTGCTGAGCTCTGCCCTCAGTCTCCTCTGCTCCAGCTGAACAAGCCCAGTGACCTCCATTCACTCTTCATATGACCCCTCCAGACCCTTCAGCATGTTTATGGCCCTTTGGACACTCTGTAATAGCTCTAGATCCTTAATAATTAAGATGCAGTAATAATACAAATAAGATGCAGTAAGTGGATGCTTTTGGCAGTGAAAGGAGATATGGGCAGTGGTTGGAGCTGTGAGGTAATGCTGCTTGCTGGGTACAGCTGTTCCCACCTCTGGAGCCCTGTGGGTGCTGGGATGGGTGCAGGCAGGGCTGAGTGCTCCTTCCACAGCAATCCCAGGTCCAGCAGAGGGGCTGAAATCCTGTTAGAAAATAACAGGCACCTGAAAAGAAACTTCTGGGTCCTTTAGGAAGCATCCAGTCACTGAAAGTGATGCCTCAGGGGTGAGACAGAGCGTGGCCAGCAGTGCCCCTGTGTTTGGGGCTGCACTGGGGCTGTGTGGGTGCAGCTGGAGGGATGACTCTGCTCTGGAGCTCTTGGTGTCTCCTCCTGACGATGAGAGAGCACAGCTCAGTCAGTGTGTCTGACAGGGCAAGAGAAAGGAATTAGCACAGGCTGATGTTTTCTCACATTCTGGTTAAAATTCAACAAATAGCCAGGCAGTCTGCTGAGTGGTGTTGGATGGTGGGAGTGTAAGACCTCATTTCATTAAATCACTCCAGGTCAGAAAAACGTGCATTGCATCAATCTCTTGGAAGCAGCCCCAGGGAAAACATCAGTGCCTGTTCTGCAGTGTGCTCAGGGCTGTGCCCAGGGCTGTGCCCAGCACCACTGCTGGGCACACAGCACCCATCTGGGTCACAGGATGTGTTTCTGCCCTGAGATGGCTGCACATTTCCATGTAATTTAGGCTGTTTGTTGAAAAGTCTCCCGAGCTGTGGCAGCTCCTCCATCCCTGTGGCTGTGACAGGGACAGGGACGTGCAGCCAGGGGCACAGGCACAGTGGGAACTCTTCTGGGTGGCTGAATGACAGGAGGTGTCTCATCTTGGGATCTGCCTGCACCCAGTTAGTGGCTTTTATTGCCCAAAACCAGTTCCTTAAACCTGGCAAATTACCATTACCTGTACTGTCTTTACAGCTAAAGTGGAAAACAGATTCTTGCATTTATTTCACCAGAAGATGAGATCATTTTTTAGTATAAAATCATCCAGTGAAAGAGTTCACCTGTCAGCAGTTGCCTGAGAGCCAAGGGTGCAGTCCAGCTGCTCTGCCTGCTGCAAACCAACTTCCCAAATGCACCATTTCTGGGGATTTGTCATGGTAAAAATGACACCATGGGTTTGCTTCACAACTTGTCTCTGGAATCCTCAGTTTCTCCTCCAGGTTAGAAAAACCTTGTTATGGCACAGCTTGGTTTAGATGCAGAGCTTTGTGCAGATCTCATGAAGTAGCCCCTGCCCTGCCTTCCACATCCCTTGGATGTTTGACAGATTCTTTGAAGTATGGAATGTTTTAGAATCAGGCAGCCACAGACGGGTTTGGGTTGGAAGGGACCTTAGGAGCTCGTCTCGCTCCACCCCCTGCCCTGGGCAGCCATTTGCTTTCTTAGTTATACTGTGATTTCTGTTCCCTGTTTTTGTTTTCAATTTAAATACTTACACATACCCTCATAGCATACACATATATATATATATGAAAAAATATATATACATTGCATAATAAATTGGTGTTGCCTCTAATTGGGGTTTCTTGTCTCATATAAAAGGGATCCTAGTCCTTAATCCAGGTCAGCAGGGATACCTCCCACCAAACCAGGTGGCTCCAAGTCCCTTCCAGCTTCTCCTGGAGCAGTTCCATGGATGGGGCAGCCACAGCTTCTCTGGGCAACCTGTTCCTTTTTACCTGTGTTTATCCTTGCTCTGTCAACTTGTGGGATTCTAATAAATCATTCAATACAAGCATTTCCCTGCTGAGGTCAGCCATGCACATGTGAAGCTGGAGGCCCCACAATTCCATGATCAGCACCTGTCCTGCCTGTGCCATTCCTGCCTGGTGGCACAGCTCAGTGCCAGATGTCACTTGTAACAGGTGACTTTGACTCTTCTGGAAAACCATCAGCTGTGGGAACACCTGAGCCACTGCATTAATTTTCTTACCAGCAAGGTAGTCTTGCTGCTAATATTAACATTCAGACCTGGAGGAGTAAAACCCTGTTTCTCCTACAATCCCTTGTATCTGCCTGACACAAAAAAGTCATTACTTGGAAAGTCAGACAGATCCTGAATGACTGTGTGCTTCTCCCCAGCTTTGATGCAGAATGCTAATGCACAAAGGCAAGGAAATAAAATTAAAACTAAATCTTACCTGGCATACTTGACAGGCAGAATGGGGCTGGATGCTGAGTGCACTGTGTTATTTGGGTTGGAAGGGACCTTAAAGCTCATCTCATTCCAACCCTCTGCCATGGGCAGGGACACCTTCTGCTATCCCAGGTTGCTCCAAGCCCTGTCCAGCTTGACCTTGAACACTTCCAGAGGTGGGACAGCCACAACTTCATTATGCCAAAGGGAATGAGCCCTTGGTCTCAGTAACTGCTCATAAAATCCTCATTAAAGAAACCTTAAAAATCTCTACAAGTGCCCCCAGTTGTGCCATCCTGGTATCAATCTTTAACTGGACTCTATTTCCTTGGCCAAGACTTTTTTCCTTAACTACAAAGCCTCTCACTTCAAAAGTGGTTTTTGCCTAATTCCTTGTCCCTGTGTTGAACACACAGTGAGGTTTCCAGGCATAAGAAACAAGATACCCTAAAGGTCACTCTGCCGTTTTCAAAATCCAGAAGGGTTATGATTTGTTTCTTTTTAGCAGAAATGTAAAACTAAAGTAAGTGTCAGTCTGCTGAGCTGGGCCAGGTCATCTCTAGCCTTTAGCAGGACTTGGGAAAGATGAATTACCAAATTCAGGGGATTTGTGGGCAAATTTACCAGAAGCCTGGTTTTGTCATGGGAAGTGTGAGAAGATAAGAAGGAGCAGACGTGCCTCTGGCAGTACATCAGAGCAGGGCAGCTGGTCCAGCTGAGCTGAGCTACTGCTCAGGGCCAGGAGCAGTAATCCTTGCAGGCATCGAAGATGGAGCTGGTCCTTCACATTGCAGTCCCCTGGAAATTTAGGGACAGAGCAAAATTTGACTTCAGCCTTGAGAGAGGGGATTTCCAGCACAGCCCTGACTATCAGGCAGGTCTTGACTGATCCTTCCCTAGGAATGCTCTGAGAGCATTTACGTGGTCGCTGGCAGGTCACCACTCGCCGAAGGAAGAGCTGTAGGTGCCAGTTATTTTCAGGAAGGAAGGTATGGCTGAAAACATGATCCTTCTGGAGTTCAGCCCATCCAGGCTAAGCCCCAGTGTCCCACAGCTCGAGTGCTGAGCCAGGGATCAGTGTGTTGGTTTTTATTCTGGCATGGAGAGCAGGACCCCCGCTCAGGGGGCTGTGAGTACTCCAGGTTTTTCCATGTGACACTGTATAAAGTTGGAGGCTGCTCTTGTTCTGATTCTCTCCTGATTTAATTATATTTGCTTTTTCTCTTTTTATTTCAGTTGTGATTCCAAAGAGCCCTTTACCTGCCTCCGAAGTAAACTCGGAGAAACCTAGCATGCACAGTAGCACAAAGACTGTTTTGGGGCATCAACAAGGGCAAAGGCGTCGCAAAACAGGGAAGAAGCGTGGTCGAACGACCAAAGCGCTAATCCATCACCCCATGCCTGCACCCTCCAAGTCAGTGGAGCCTTTGAAATTCCCCAGAAAGAGAGGCCCCAAGCCTGGCAGTAAGGTAAAAGCTGATGCTGACGCAGGCGGGTGAACAGCAGGTGCTGCAGGTCCTGCCACGGGATGGTGCATGCGTGTGTTTGTGCACGTCTGTCTCAGCCTCTGGCTGTGTGACTGCAGCAAGTAGGGCACCCCAGGGGTATGTGGGCTGGGAGTATCCTCAGAGTCCAACCCCGGAGCTGTAGAGAATGTCTGTGTCCTAAAGATCATTTCCATCAAGAGACTGTGTCTTTGGAACTGCACTGGCTGTGGAGCAGCATGGCAGATGCTGGGAGCACAACAGGGTGGCCAAACAGTAGAATGAGCTCTCCTGTCCATCGTGTGTGGCTGGTCTGAGTCGAACAGAGGTGGCAGATCTCAGGCTTGATATTTTTCAGGATTGTGGTTTATGAAATACACACATATTGATTACTAGGTTCTTGAGACACCCTGTCATCACCATCAGAAATGTGTCATGTTCCACAGTGCCTTGTCTGTTGGATGCAAAGGAGAGAGTGTAGTGACCACGGGTGATAAAGGAGAGCAGGGATAAAAGGAGAAATATCTCCTCTTTTTCTGCAGAGGAAACCTAGGACATTGCTGAACCCAGCACCCACCTCTCCAACAACCAGTACCCCAGAGCCAGACACAAGCACTGTGCCCCAGGACGCTGCTACAATCCCCAGCTCTGCCATGCAGGCTCCCACAGGTAAGGAAGGGTCTCAGACCACGTTCTTGACAGGATTGCACAGTTAGGGACGGCAGCAGGCAGGCAGTGATACCCCAAGAGGGTCCTATTTCTTCCTAATCCTGTAAACCAGCAGTGCTTACAATTCCAGGGAGGCTGCTGGCCTGAGAGGGGCACTAAGCCCAGATCAGCTGTTCTCAGTCCATTGGAAATAATGAAGTCGTAGGAAGATTGAAAGCCCACGTTGAGCACAGGGACCCCTTTCCCTGAATTCCCAGTGCATGGTGACTCTACAGCTCTCCAGGGACACTTCTCCTGGCCCTTCACGCCTGGGGGCACTCGGGTGTGCAGCAGCCCTTGTGAGCCCAAGTGTGAGCTCTCCCAGGCACAGCTGCTGGAGCTGCATAGAGCAGTTGCTGAAGGACTGTGATCTGTCCAGCTCCAGCCAGGATATTAAGGCACACAGGGAGAGGAGGGAGTAGGGGAGGAAGAGGAGCAACAGTGAAGAGCATACGCACTGCTACACATGTGAGTGCAGTTATGGGTTTCTGGCCAGGAAAGTCTAATGCAGAGCTGCTTTTGACATGTTGAGTCAAGCAATGGATATGGGCTGAGCCTTCTTATTTCCCCAGAATGTAATTGGCCAGTTTTCAGAGGAACCTGAAGAACCCAGCTTCCATAAAAAGAAAATGCTGTAGGAACCCCTAAAAAGTGAGGGCTGCATTCCTTCATTCCCTCTGAACATCATGGCCACCTTACCTGGCTGGCATGGAAACTACTTTACAGCCTGACTGCAGGGGAAAGCGTGGGAGAAACAGCCTGTTTGGAAGGTGAGCGTGAGGCAGGAGGATTTGGGAGGTGATTCCCCTCTAGAAGCAGCTCTCCTGTGAGGATGCAGACAGGCAGTCGTGGTGGATTCCCCTTTGTGAGCAATTGGACAGTCTTAAAATCTCAGCATCTCTCAGGTTGGATTTTAGGCATCTGTTTCTTGCTTTCTTGAGTGGGTTAATGGCAAACACATTTCTCATCTTGGCAGTTTGCATTTACTTGAACAAGAACGGCAGCACTGGGCCCCACCTAGACAAGAAGAAAGTTCAGCAGCTGCCAGACCATTTCGGACCAGCTCGAGCTTCTGTTGTCCTGCAGCAAGCAGTACAGGCCTGCATTGACTGTGCTTATCACCAGAAAACAGTCTTCTCCTTCTTAAAACAAGGCCACGGGGGAGAGGTCATCTCAGGTGAGAACGGGCCCACAGCACTTTGCCTTCAGAGAGGTCGTTCCAAGAATCCTCCCGTTGGAAGATGTCTGTCCCAAAGCCTGGTGCAGCCACGGGCCAGGGACAGACAGAAGAGTTCTGTCTTCTTTTTCTTGCCACACGTCTGTGTCAGTGAAGCAACAGCTGGTGGCTGAGTCAGAGCAGAGCAGTTCCCTTGGCCTGCGGGAGCAGGCAGGGAGCAGGCAGGGAGCAGCCATCCTGCCCCACCGACCAGCCCCGGGAGGAGGCACAACGGGGGGGGATTTTCAGAGCTCCTCACGGAAGCACAAGAAATACCTCTGGTTGTAGGTCTCCTTCAGGCCGTGTGTAGCCGGGTCTGGGAGTGCAGGCCCCTCCTGGAATCCTCGGCGTTCCCTCGGACCCTGTGGCGGGTGCAGCAGGCTGGTCCCAGCCTGTCCTGGCGCTCCGGCAGCGCCAGGCAGTGGCTTTTGTTGGCTCCAGACAGCCCACGATGCTGAGATCCCGGAGCTGGCTGTGCGGCCCTGGGCGTAGCCTCCGCCTTGGCGGGGGGTTCACGTGTTGGGCTCTGTTTGTTTCTGTCTCCAGCTGTGTTTGATCGGGAACAGCACACTCTGAACCTGCCAGCAGTAAACAGTATCACCTACGTCCTCCGCTTCCTGGAGAAGCTGTGCCACAATCTGCGCAGTGACAACCTCTTTGGGAACCAGCCTTTCTCTCAGAACAGCCACATGCAGCGCTCACACGAGTACGACCACGACAGGTATCTACCAGGTAGGAGCTGGGGCGGGGGCGGCGCCGTAGGGACCCCAAGTGCTCTGTGTCTTAACCCAGATTTTCTCTGTGTCTCCGGAGGCAGGCCCTGTTGCAGTGTTGCAGAGCCCTCACATCACACCCAGTGTCATGCACATGCCCGCAGGGCTCTTGTTGTGCAGGATTCCAGTTGCATTTTCTGCCTGTCAGTTTGATTCCCATCTCCGCTGTAGGTTTCTGCTCATCCGTAGGTTTCTGCTCATCCGTGATGTCTCCTTGTCTTCCCTCCTCTCCTCGTCCCCCAGTCCTCCCTGCGTCCTGTAATCTGATTATGGTGACTTCATCCAGCTAGGAATTAAGGTGAAAGACTGCATGAGAGAGTGATGACATGCAGCAGGGGAGCTGTAATTAGAAATGAATCCAGGCCACCCTGGCCGTGGATCCGCTGCCAGCAGCCGGTGCCTCCGGCCCTGGGTGACAGCATGGCCTCTTCAGGGGTGATGCTGGTGCAGCAGTCTGAGCCAGAGGTGCTTTTGTTTGCCTTGCCATGGCTGATACTCCACTGCATTGACAGTGCACACAGCAAGGCAGCTCATGCCACAGGGCTGCTCTTGAGCAGAAGCAATGGAAACAAGTCCAGTAGTTTCCCCACAGCGCTGGGTGGTGGCAGCAGCTGCTCTGGGAGAGATCCTGCTCTAGGAATGCCAGTTGTGGAGAGAGTGAAAGCTGTCTGCACCCTCTTAGGTGGTTGACAAGTGCTACTCTCCTCTCATGACTTGTTTTCTGCCCCCCTCAGTCAGGAAATAGTTGTTTTGTTGTCTTTCCAAAGTTTCTGACAAGAAAACCAAGAGTTTGGAATGTAAAAGGATGAGCACTCGGGAAGAACTGTTAAAGGAGGAGTTCCTAAGCAAGAGGTGTAGGGGCAATAGCCAAATGGCAGAGTGCCTTGTTCCTTGCACCTCACACAGCACCCTTGGGAGGGACGAGGGGGAGTCCAGAGGGTGAGAGGATCTTGCAGAAACAGTTTTCTGCTTCCTCTATGGCTGAGCAGAGCCACTGGAGCCAGCAGTGCCAGGAGCAGGGAGCCATGCTGTGCTGTGACAAGAGGAACTGTAGGAAATGCAAGGACAGGAGCAGCACGACTAGTTACTGGGACTGGAGGTTGCCCCTCTGGGAAATTTCAGATAGAAGGAATCCTCAAGTTTCAGTGTGGATGCACTGTCATCATAAGATGTAGTGAAACCAGAGTGGGAAGGAGAGGATCCAGGTGTGGGCATGGATGAGAGAGTCCTGTACCTCCCACACAGGGTTTGCAGCCTCTATGAGAGGTCAGTCAGTGGTGGTTGTGCCAAGAACTGGGCTGCTGGGCAGGGTGGAAAAGTGTAAATCAGATTTCAGGGAAACTCAGAGCACAAGATCTGACACAATGCTAAGACCTGCCCATCTTGAACTCTTCAGAGTGTTTGCAGCAGTTAAAGAAAAATCCACCACAGTCCAGAAAAGTGACAGCCCCAAGTCCTGCAGTTCATAGGGATGTTTCAGAGCTTCTTGAGCATCTGCTCATCTAACACCTTTCTCAGGCATGTGAAAGAGGATGATAAACATTGTTAGGTACACGGTACAGTGGCTTCTGGCGAGGGCAAGGAAGCAGTACTGATTATTTTGGGAGGTTTGGGCTGGTCATGGAGGAGTGAGGGTGCAGTTGTACATCCTTATTAAATTACACCAAGTGCTGTGATCTCACCTTCAGCTCTGCATGTCCCACCTTGTTTCCTCTACAGTACAGGAATGTATTGTATGGGGCTGATTCTTCCAGTAAATGACCACTGTTAGGTCTGGGAGCTGGTTTCAGTTCCCAGAACAAACTGGCTTTCCAGGACCCACCCTGTGGATGCTGTGGAGAACTTGTGCGTGTGCTTGGGGCAGAAAGAAGGGCTGCAGCAGCCCTTAGGTCAGCAGTGTCCTGCTGTTCTGTCTTACTAAGTAAGGCATGATCATGGAACCAGGGAGAAACAGATGGAGTTGTACATCAGAAACAGTGGATGCAAGGAATGGGGAAGCTGATTGCTGTTCATGGGTTCTGAAAAGTTCTGAACAGGTAGATCTGACCTGGAACCATCTGAAAACACAGGACTGGAGGGTCCTGCTGTTCCAGGCACCACAGCACACGGTGTTGCTTTGATTAACTCTGGAGGTGAGGATTTTGCTTTTCCACTGGAGATGCTCCAAGGTTTTTTCTGAGTTTTTAGAAATTATGTTGTAGTTTCCACCTGGGCAGCTTATCTGTGTCTGTGTCTACTGGTCTTGACATTGTTTTTTAGCTTAACTTGGTTTGCTTTATTCTGGAAGTAGCTGGAGTTGTATCTCTAAGAACTCGCCTTTTGGCTGCTCTCTGCTCACCTCAGCCAGTGTCTGTTTGACTTAAACTTCATGGGGTGACCAGAGGGCCACCCAACACTCCAGGGAGGAGCTCATGGGGACCTGATGCCACCATGGTCCCAAGAAATGTCTCTGCAGCCACTTCCAGTCACCGTGTCCTTGTAACAGGTGATGATCAGCCTGTCCTGGTCACACACTCTGTTCTTCTCATCCATTATTGCCACCTGCAGGTTCCCAGCTCATGGGACACTGCTTCAAGTACACATCAGCATTTGGCTGCTGGATTTACCTCCTTGCTGGTTCTTTTTGTTCTTTCCTGCCTAATTTCAAATGCTACTTTGTCTGGTCTGACATGGGAAGATATCAGCACATTTTATTAGTAAATCTCTAAAATTTCTACCAAAGTTGTTATTAAAAACATTAAATGACACAGGGATCAAGAATGATCCCCAAGGAGATTCCTTAGCAGTTGTTCCCCAGCCTCATTTGTCACTCCATGAGCTGCCAAATGCTTTTCCTCTCAAATCGGATCTCTGTGCATACAACAAGGGATCTGACAATTCATGTTCTCAATCTCAGCTGCTGGCTCTCCATACCTAACATCTTGCTAAGTTCCAGGGAAGTGAGGTTGACCTCTCTTTCCTCATGTGACAGATCAGGATTTCCCCATAATAGGGAAGCTATTGGGTCAGTCTCCTCTGATGAACACCTGCCATGGTTTGTGCCACATAAATTTTTCCTGCTCTTTACTTCAGAACCTTGTGGTGCTGCTGAGATCAGACAGGCATTTTGTTGCCAAAAGTACTTTTTACCTTCTTTTTCAAATGTTGGCACCATGTTACCAGTCACTCTGACTACTGTGTCACTGGGTTCTGTTAGAACTTGGTGCAGCAGACCCAGAATTAGGTGCATCATCATTCTTGGCTTCCTTTGCACCCTCAGATTCCAAGGTTGAGAATATTCAGCTGTTTGACTTAGTCAGTCAGTGGTGGATATTTTCATTTCTGTCTTTTTTCTCTTATCCTTTGGCCCTCGCCCTGACCCACAGCCTGGCTGTGTGACTGGAAGTGAATCCCAGAATGGTTTGGGTTGGAAGAGACCTTAAAGCTCATCCATTCCACCCCTGTCATGGACAGGGGCACCTCCCACTATCTCAGGTGGCTCCAACCTGGCCTTGGACACTCCCAGGGATGGGGCAGCCACAGCTTCTCTGCCCAACCTGGACCAGGGCCTCCTCATCTTCACAGGGAAGGATTTATTCCCGATATCCAGCTGAAAGTGCACTGGGTGCGGGTGGATGTCAGACATGCATCAGCACCTGGGCCAGGTGTGCTCTGCAGCCAGGGAGGAGGTGTCCTAAGGTGGGAGCCTTGAGTGACTTTGGCCTGACGAGATGAGGTGAGTGACTCTCCCTCCCTGTAAAGGTGTCCATCCTGATGGCCTTGGGGTGGCCCACAGCATCATCCACGTGGGTTTCTCTTCCTCCCACCAGCCTCCTGAGTCAAGGGAGGTGAAATACCCGTCACATCGTCTGCAGCAAAGGGCAACCTTTTTTCCTTTTTCTCTCAATCCCTACCTTCCTGCACTGTGTCCCCTCGCTCCCTTCCCCTGTGCTCATTCTTTCTGAGGCTGAAACACAGGCCTGTCTTTGCCTTTGCACTGTCTCAAAACACAGAATGGGTTAAAAGCCTCACTTCATCCTGCACTCCCCATCCTCTGAGGTGCACAGCTCCATGCTGAGCAGGGCCTTTTTATCAGAGTAAATGATCTCCTTGTTCTCAGCATCCTTCTTGAAGTGAGCTTTTATCCACTGGGATTTGGGGTCCTTGCCTCTCACATTATTTCCTCTCTGATGATACACATTCTTTGAACTGAAGGTGTTTTTTTCCTGGTGATCTGCTGAGTGCAGTTCTGGCTCTTACTCCATTTCTTCATTTTCATAAAATTTGTCCCTTAAAACCAGAATTCTGGTTTGGGTTTATCCTTCCATTAATGTACACTGACCTCTCCTGATGCCCTGGATTATCTTCCACAACCTGACCCTCTGTGTTTGCATTGCTTTTAACATCAACCACTTTAAAAAAACAACCCAAACCTGATGAAACCTTTAAAAAGCATCACCTGGTGTTGGCTTCTGTGGCTGTTGGGTGAAGAAGATCATGCAATTTGACACAGGGATATCCACAGACATTACCAAAGGCATTTGTTCCCATCTCTGTCTGGGCAGTGAAAGTTTCTTACAGGGACTTGTCCTGAGGGTGGAATTTGTCTTTCTAACTATGTCACAGAGATTTTTGGTCATACTCACGTGGGCCCCAGTGCAAGCAGCTTGTCTTGCATTTGTTTGAAGGACATTGATAGAACAGATACTTTTCTCTCCCTTCGTGTTCCTCCTTAACCACCTCAGCTGTGCCTGTCTGGTGCTTCCCACCCACCTGTATCTCCGTGTGTTGGGTGTGAAGCCTCTCCCTTGGTGTCGGTCCCGTCGCTCCCGCTGTACCCGTCACCCCTCCTGCTCCCACTCCTGCCCTGTGCCAGCTGTCAGAGCTGCTCCAGGCTGTTGTTAACTCCTGGCACTTGTCCATGAGCATTTCACCCCTCTGTATCCACACCTGTGGACACCACGGGCTCACACGTGTGGCCCATGCTCAGGGCAGCTGGAAAGGGCCAGCTGGGAGCTGGTGGCCTGCGTGGGCAGGGGGTGGCTGGAGGGTCCCCTCAGCTGGGACACTGTCTGTCTCCCCCTGTGTCACTCACCTGGCTGCTGTCCCCATCAGTGTCAGCACTTCCATTCTGTGTTCATTCACCCACTGACACCTCGTGTGCAAAGAGACCTCCCGGCCCATCCCAACATCCCGTCTGCCGTGGGTGGATACAGAGACCCCCCTCCTTGGGATGTGTCTGGGGAGGAGCAGCACTGACAGCTGGGGGGTCCACAGGGGGGGAAGTTTGAAAATTGGAGTAGGGTTTAATCCAGCACTGCCTGTGGCACAGAGAGTTTGCCAGTTGTCCAGGAGTTGTTTGCCAGTCGTCCAAGGGTTACGTGCGTCTGAAGGGAGAAGAGTGGGATGAGCAGGAATTGTGTGGGGTGAGCCAAGGAATAGAACAAGTAGAAATGGAATTCAGCGGATCAGAGGTGATATTTGGGGTGAAATATGGCAAAACATGCCTAAGACTCTTGGTTAGGTTTCTCACCATCCTTTTTCTCTAACACTTGCACACTGTGCCCTGCTGAGCCCTGCCAGATGAGCAGGTGCTGAGTGCCCAGGCTGGTGATGCACGCGAGGCTCAAGGGACTCTGGCAAGATTGAACTTCCCAGGATGTCTGCACTCCTAAATAGGGCTTGTTCTCTTTTCCTAGACAGAAGCGGTTCGTTAGACGGCATTCTGCAGGGACCAGGCCGGGGCACAAAGCGCTATTCCCAAGATCCCCCTCCATACAGTGCTCCTCTCTCCCCCAAGTTACCAAAGAATGACCGTCACCCTTTGGAAGGTGAGCACAGCGTCTCTTCCCAAAGCTGGCTGTTCACAGTGGGTCAGACCTGCTGTGCCAGACCCAGCCCTGGCTTCAGGGAGCTGCTTGGCTTGTCCCTGGCATGGGTTGTGCTTGGTGTTGCAGAGGGAAGGGAATGAACCGCTCTCTGGTGAGGCAGGTTCCCCAGGCAGATGTGTAAGGCGTGTGGAATGCAGTGGGAATTCCTTCTAAACCTGAGAGTCATTATCTCACACCACATAATCTGGGGTTTAATCACCCGTGGTTCAGCTTCATCCCTGTGCATGGTATTAACATCCTGCAACTGCCCAGCTGCTCCAATCAGGCTGCTCCTGGATTTTTCCATGAGGGTTTGCTGTGCTGTGTTGCAGAGATGCTGGTATACAGCTGTATGGACAAGAACTTGCTGCCCTTTCCCAGGATCTTACCTTGTTCCTCACAGTCCTCCCTAAAATAGCTGGAGAGTCTCAGTGGCATGTGCTCCACCAGCTCAACCACATCATTCACATCCTGCTGCTGCTTTCCGCAGAGTCCCCTGGGGTAACACTGGTGTGCTGGGCCACATTCCCAACAGCAACTGCAGGAATGTCCCCTTTGGTTTGTGATGCACAAGTGTCCCTTGTATGTGCAGGTGGGAGATTTCCAGGAGGTCCAAGTAGCTGAAGGACTTGCTGAACTGAACAACCTTCAACAAATACACTTCCACCTTTGTTCTGAACTGCAAACCCTCCATAAATGCAAGATTTAGTCTTACTGAGGCCTTTTAATTAATGGGTGGTGAAAGCTGCCAAGGTTTTAGTCACAGTTCTTTGTAACCTATCCCTGAAAAGCTGCTGGGTGGGCTCAAGGTTCAGTGGCTTAGTGCTCTGTTGCCGTCCCTTTATAATCCCCATTTCCCTGGCTTTGCTGGAGTTGCTGGTCCTGGGTGTGAGTGCCCAGCCTGCCACCAGTGGGGGTGATTTTGGTCTGCATCCATCCCTGAGGATCCATCCTTCTGCAGCATCATTGACCCCATCTCTAAGCACAGCTAGTCTGAACTTGCACCCTGTGACAAGGTGTCCAGAGAAGCTGTGGCTGCCCCATCCCTGGAAGTGTCCAAGGCCAGGTTGGAGCCACCTGGGGGAGTGGGAGGTGTCCCTGCCCATGGCAGGGGGTGGAACGAAATGAGCTTTAAGGTCCCTTCCAACCCAAACCATTCAGTGATTCTCTGATGGACAGTTTCTAGTGGCCTACAGTGGTTAACCCTAACCCTAACCCTAACTGTAGGTTTGGCACAGCTGAAGCAAAAACAAAAGTGACCTGTGGGACTGTCTCATCTATTCCAGCATTTTGACAAGTCAAAAACCGTTCCCTGGGGCCCCTTCTGTTTCTCACCTTCAAATCCCTGCTGGCCTCCCCAGTATAACAGCCACTGCACTGAGGTCACCATTAGCATGGGACATGCAGAGTTCAGCCTGTTCTGGAAGTGCTCCTCTGCTCCAGAAGTTTGGGTGCCTTGGTTGGGTGGTGAATATTGCACAATGTGTGTTCTCAGGGAAGAGAGAAGGCTTCCATCATGGGTAATTCCAAGGAGGAGCCTGTGTTAGGTTGTCTGCAAGCTTGATTCTTAATCTACTTCAAAGTCTGTACAGTTATCCCTTGGCCTGTCAATGGATCGTGCCATCTGGCTGCTGAAGCACTGCAGCCTCTTCCAGAAAAGCACAGACAAGTGGCAGAAAGTGTGTCTGCCTGTGAGAGGGGTGATCCTGTCGGTGCGTGACCTTCCTACAGCAGCTCGGTCTGGTTCTGTTCTTGGGTCAGGCAGGGAGGAATAAGCTGCAGCCCAATTCCACCTAGAAATGCATTCTTATCCCACAGCTAAAAGCTGTAATGAACACATCCTCCTCCACCCTGAAACTGAAGTGCAGACAGGAATATTTGCATTTCAGAGGATATATTTTAAGAATGTCCCTGAAATGCAGATACTGAATATTTCTTGAGCAAGGAGGTACATCTTCTCATGGGGATGAACCCTCTCTGGCTTCATCAGCATGACAGACAGAGCTCCTGAACACTTCCCAGTGTGCCAAATGGAAGGCCATGAGCAGCAGGGGGACATCCCTGTTCCCCATGCCTTTGGCAAGAAGCAGAGATGAGGAGAGGATCTCACCTCTTACACCGTTTTTCCTCTTGCATCCAGTGGCATTTATGTTGCTTTTTGCTGAAACACTGCAGTCCCAGCACAGTGGGGACCTGCCTTCACAGCCCAGCATTTGCTGGAAGCAGTGGGTGTTCAGTAGTTGTGCAAATCAGATTTGTGCTTGTGGCCAAACTCCCGTGTTTTAGCAGTAAAATGACACTGTTGAGTCTATAGCACTATTTGTTTAATTAAACTTTAATTATCTGCTCCCTGCCTCTCCACCGCTAATTGTGGCATGTTTCCCTACAATGTGCCAACTGCCAGCCTTTAGTTAAATCTAAGCAGTTTGTGTAAGGAAATCTGCCTAAGAAACAACCACCCCCTCCCCTCCCCAGTGCTGGTTGTGGAGGGTGAGGGATCCTGGATCGTGCCTGAGCACAGTGCTGCCCTGCCACTTGCAGGAGCATGTTGTCTTTGCTACAGCTGAGTCACAGGGTCAGTAATCATTCCCTTCTTGCCTCATCTCCCTCTCCCCTTGCTGGAGGTATCATTCATCTGAGCAGTTCTCTGTGTATGTTGAAGAAAACCCTCCATCTCTCCTGCAATGACCCTGCCATGAGGCCTCCAGCCCTGCTGCCAGATTTACAGCCCAACCAAGCACTCACCTGTCCAGGGAGAGGGAGCCTGGGGATCAGTGTGCACCTCCAGGGCAAAACGTTCTTCCCCCCAGGCCTGGCCTCATCCATGGCCTCCAGGGGTGTGATCACCAGCTCCTGTGAGAGCAGCATCACATATTTGCAGAATGCATCACATCCCTATCAGGTGACAACAGTGTGTTAGTTGTTGAGTGAAGTATTTTCTGAGGGTGAATTTTGGATGCTCAGCATTGCATTGACATGAACCTGTACACGTGCTCTGCCAACCTCCCAAGCCGGGCCCAGAAATTCCTTCTGCTGGCACTGATCCCCACTGTGAGGGACATGTGAGACACATGTTTGCCTGACCCAGCACAGCTGGGTGAGTGTCCTGGGCCTGCCTGGCAAGCTGAGGCTGTGTGTCCCCTTGGAGGGTGCTGGGTTTCCCTGGAGGGTGGAGATGTGCAGCATGGACCTGTTCCCATACCCACAGCCACTGTCCTGTGCCCACTGACCCCTCTCTTGCCTCTGCCCTTCCCTGGCAGTCACTCAGCACCTTTCCCAGATGTTTAACAGGAAGTGGTTTGGGGTTTAAGCAGAACTGTCCTGTTGAAGAGGAGACTAAAAATGTACTTGGTCAGAAGCAGCTCCAGTGGAGACCCCCTGGTGTAAGTGACACCCACTGGTGGGCCTGGCTGGGCAGGGGGTCTTCACCCACCCCTGGGCCAGAGCACTGAGCTCCATGCTGGGTTTACATCCAGTCTGAGGCTGAAGGGGGATGGTGGGAGTGCAGGAATCATCCAGGAGTTATCCAGGAATAGCCATGAGTCAGAAAAACACCTTTCATACACTGAGAGCAGGTGAGAACACACCTGTCCATGTGGGAAGTGAGGAGGGGATCTCACCTCACACGTGGGCCAACACACAGGACAGGTCACCACGGATGGGGACAGTCTTCACAGTTTCTGTGAGGGGTTTTAAGGCTGTGCTGCTGGTTCCTGGGTGTGTCCCAGAGACCTGAAAGAAAGGAAAGGCAGCAGTGCCTTAACTGCAGTGACAAAGCCCCAGAGGTGGAGAACAGCAGTACCCAGGTGATAACCCCACACCAGCCTCGCTGAACTGGCCAACAGCCCCACGAGGTCTGTTCCCATTTTGTAGCTTCATGAGCTGGAAGGTCAGGGCTGGCTGCTTCCAGCTGAACTGGCCTCTGGGATCTCTGTTCAAGCACAGCAGAACACTGAGAGCAGTGTCCCACAGTTCATAGAAGCCACAAGCAAATAAGGTGCCTCCAGGAGGGGCTGCCCCAGTCAGTGGGAGCCAACTCCAGCACTTGGGGTTAGTCTCAGGCTCTGGCAGGTTCCACCTCCCTTCACTGGAGCATGGCAGTGTCAGCTCAGCAGGCAATTTGGGGAAATCTAAACAGATTTTGTGTCTCACAGGCTGCATATTGACTCTGCACCCTCACCACCATCCCAGATTGAGGCTGTGCTGGCTTCTTACCTCCTGCTGCTGTGGTCTGGGAAGTTCCAGGGAAGAAACTTGGGGCCTGGCCAGGGCAGTGGCTCAGGTTTCTTCACCCTTGTCACCTGCCTTGGTGTTTGAGTGGCAGCAGCTCAGGGCTGGGTAGTCTCCTCAGCCTCCCCATCCCCACAGTGCCACAGACAGCTGGAAATGCAATGAGTTTCTGCAGGAGGGGAGGAAGCCCTTGTCATCCTGGGACCCTTCCTGGGGACAGCCCTCACTCAGCCCAGTCCCTCCTGTGCATGTCCCAGCACCGGGAGTTGGTCTCTGGTGTGGTTAGGCTGGAAAAGCAGGTCAGGGGGGGTGAGCAGCTGGTCACCAGCATGTTGCTTTTGGGGCTGGAGGACCAGTGTGGTGTTGGGAGCCTTGCCTGGCCACGACAGTGCATTTCCCTCCTGCCCTGCATGTGCTGCCATCGGAGCTCCTGCGTGTCCAACACCCCCATCCCAAGTGCTGGTGCTGAGGGTGTGCAGTGTGTGACCCCTGGGGAGCCTCCCCTTTCCTGCTCAGGGCAGTGTGTGAGTCCTGTGTCTGTTGGCATCCAGAAGGAAGAGCCCAGCCCTCCCGCACGAAACCCCTTGGCCACAGAGGGGCCCAGGGCAGGGCCAGGGCTGGTGGTGGCGTGGGCAGAGTAGCTGCTGCTCCAGTCTGGGCACCAACCATTGTCACTGCTGACTGGTTGGACTGGAATCTGCCAGGTGAACAGCAGGTTTGATCCCTGTGCTGTGGAGGAGGCCAGTGAGGGGGGTCAGTTGTGCTGCAGCTCTGCCCCTGAGCGGGAGCATGGGGCCCTGGGGTTCGGGTGCACTGACTGCAGCTTGGTGCATTCCAGGTGAAACCTTTGTCCTGGGAGATGGCCTCCCAGGGCCCTTGGAGCCTCGCCTGGACCCCATGGACTCTGCCTTGAACTCTGTCAATTCATCCAGCCACAGCAGGAGCTCCAGAGACTATCGCCTGCCAGGATACAGGCACCTGCACCAACCCTCGAGCCTCAGCCAGGGCAGCACCTCTGCCCTGCACAGGCTTAGCTCTGGGGGTAAGAGCTCAGAACAGCCCTGCAGTTGTACAGTTGGCAATAGAGGGCCTTTCCAACTCCAGTTACACCTTTCTTGCTCCTGCAAGTGCCAGACTGGGCTCTGCATGGCCAGCCAGGTCTATCAGGTGTGATGGCAGTGTGGACAGGAGACACTGCTCCTCCGCCTGGTGACTGGGAGCAGCCAGGAGGTCAGTGGAGAGGAAGAGGCAGGAGCTGAAACTGTGGCCAAGTGATAAATGGGTGTTTGAGTCCATGAGGATGGATTGGGAATGGGTGGGGAGTCAAGAGCTGCCTGGAGAGGCCGGAGCACTTACCTGTGTGGAGGGAGAGGGGCAGGAGAGCTAAACTGGCCATTGCAGCACATCAGCACATGGGGTTGCAAAAAGTGTAATTTTAGGTGCACAATGTCAGTAAAGGCCTCTAAAAAGCACAGGCTGTTGGTGCCTGCCCCCACACCCAGCTGTGGGAGTGGACATTGGGAGCAGGGCTTGTGTCAGCTCAGGCTGTGCTTTGGGGCAATGGGATGTCACCTGTGGGCTCAGTCTGTCAGAAAATGCAGCCAGTGAAAACATAAACCAGCTTTGCCTTGTTAAATGTGCTAAAGGTGTTGGGAGCAGGGGGAGGAACCCTATGTGGGGGGAGATGTGGGAAGGGGGGAGTTGTTCTGCAGAGATGGGAACTGTCAGCTGATGGGTGAGGAGGAGTGGGAACGGGGGGGCAAACAAGGAAAATTGGTGTTGAGAGGGAGGAAAAAGGCTCAGTTATAGAAGGCTGCCCTGAAAAGTCAGGCCTCAGGAGAGGGAATAATATCGGTAAGGTTTTTGCCCCAGACCACAGGGATGTGGGGCACGACCGGGAGGTGCCCCTTGCTGTGTCTCTGCCCTGGCTGTGGGAGGGGAGGCCGAGGGGTGGGTTGGGGGTGAGTAACTGGGGCGATGCTGGGGGACACTGGGATGATGATGGCACTGTCTGGCACCCCCAGGGTCCGACAGGTACCTGGGCTCTCGAGACGTGTCCCGGCTGAGCAGCCGCGACCCCTCGTCCTGGACGGTGGAGGAGGTGATGCAATTCATCCGGGAGGCGGACCCACAGCTGGGACCCCACGCGGACCTGTTCCGAAAACACGTGAGTGCCTCTGTCTGTCTGTCTGTCTGTCTGTGTGTCACACGGGAGGGGGCAAGGCATCGCACAGCAAAACTCCAGGAGTTGGAAAATAGCAGCACTTCGGACCAGCTGGAGTTTTGTGCTTAATAAAAACGTCCTCATCAATCCTGCTCATGCCCTGCCCAGCACTGGGATTGGGGCAGAGCTGCCAGCCTGGGTGTGTACAGAGCACTGCACCCTCGGCTGCATTTGAATCCCAGCGCTGCAAACACAAACCTTGCTCATCCTGCAGCCTCATACTCACTTCGTGGCGGATTTCTCCTGGCAAGAAACACGCTCCAAGTGGGATTTGTGCAGCGTGTTGCTGCTCAGCTCTGTTTTCTGTAACAGGGAGTCTCTGAAGGCTCTGCTCCTGTGCATGTCTGTAGGTGTAAAGCAGCTGCAGACACAGTGTGGAGTTTGTACCATTAAAGCTACAAGAGGTTTGACAGTTCTGTGTCCTGATTCCTGCCAGAACCATCTTCCCTCTGCCTTGTGATGTCCGTGTTCTGCCTGGTGCTGTTCGTGAAGTCAGAAGAGCAGTGGGAGCAAACGCCCAGCACTGTGTCCTGGGCTGAAACATTTCCTTTTTAATTAGTTCTAGTTTAGAAACATCAGTAATTGAAAAATGTTTGTTTTAACTATGCAAAAGTGCCAAGGGATGGAAGTGCCCTGGACTGTCAGTCCTGAGGAGAACCTCACTTTCATCTGCAGAAGGAAAGATCCCTGGGGATCTCACCTGAGAAAACTGAAACCTCACTGAGCATCAGCGTAGGACAGGACTTTCTGTTGTTCAGGGTTGTGATTTTTGTTTTTCATTTTTAAGTCCATTAACATTTTCTTCGTGGAAAACTGTCCAATACAAAGCCTGGACTGGGCCATGGAAAGAAGTGCTGCAAGGGATGGGGGGACTTCCACTGGCACATACAAGTACAAAAGTGTCCTCTGGCTGTTCTGAGCCTCAGGATCCATCCCCTCCTGGGCCTCAGGTGGGACACACCTGGCTCTGCTGTGGAGCATCAGATGCTTTGAAAGCTGCTGTGGTGGAATCAGCCCCACTGGGGATAAGGAACTCCACCTCTGTGCTGTGAAGCTCCACAAACAGAATCACAGAACAGAACCACAGAATCATTCAGGTTGGAAAAACCCTCTGAGATAAGTCCAACATGACCCTAAGTGCTACATTCACAAGTTTTCTTGGCACTTCAGGGATGGTGACTCCACTGCCCTGCGCACCGTGTGCCAGTACCTCACCACCCTTTTAGGGAAGAAATCTTTCCCACTATCCAGTCACACAGCACAGGCTGTCTGAGTTTCAGGGTGTGAAACTTCTCCCTCACTTCCACTTTCAGCTGTGACTTCAGGGCTGTGTGTGTCATAGCAGGGCTGTTACCACCATCACATCCTCTGCCTAGAGGTTGCTCCTGTGCTGGGATGACAATGCCCCCGAGCGAGCAACTGCTCCCCTGCACTGCAGCAAAACTTCTCTTTTCCTTCCTCCCCACCTCCCTTCAGGATTTGCTGACCCTGTGGACATGGCTCCTGAGTGTTGATATCCCAGCAGATTTCCCACCACGTGCAGCACTCTGGTGCTGGATCAGGGCAGTGCTGCCCATGCTGGGATATCCATACTGGGGTGTCCATTCTGGGATGCTGCTGCTGAGCAGGGCTCACACCCAGCCCTGCTGCTGCATTTTGGGCCCCGCCAGGCTCAGTGGGCAGGGCTGGGCCTTTCAGGAGCCGTCCCAAGCGCTCTCATTTCCCTCCTTGCAGGAGATCGACGGGAAAGCCCTGCTCTTGCTGCGGAGTGACATGATGATGAAGTACATGGGGCTGAAGCTGGGGCCGGCCCTGAAGCTCACGTACCACATCGACAAGCTAAAGCAAGGCAAGTTCTGAGGACACTCGGCAGGGCGGACCCTGGAAGCTCCGCTCCCGGCCGTGCCCACCCGCGCTCACCTGCCGACGGTTCGCATGCACACACCCCCCTCCCGCCGCTGCCCGGCCCCGCTGCCCGCCCCGGCCAGGGCTCGGCCGCAGCGGGGCTTCACTCCGGACCCGAGGAAGCAGAGGGTCTCTCTCCCTGCTGCCCAGCCAGCACTTCACGGGCTGCCGGTCCTGCTGCCCTGGGATGGAGCAGTGCCCGTGGCACTGGGCGCTCACGGCAGCTCCTCTCCCTGCGCTCCCAGCCCCTCGGAGCGGTGGGGAGGGGCTGGAACAGGCAGCGCAGCTGAGAGGGGCACAGTGCCCACGCTGGCACCGCAGAGAGCTCCGAGCATCGACCGCCCCGGCCCGCCTTCCACGTCTGGGGGGAGCCCAGGGGCCAGTCACGCCCACCCCGAGCTCTGCCCACCACCAGCCCCGGCCCTGGCTCCGGGCAGGCACAGCGGGACAGGGGTGGAGGCCTCCGTATTTATTCCGGACTGGAAAGGCCACACGGCAGCACGTGGAGTTAATGGGAGAGCCAAGCAGTGGGGCTGGGCCTGACGTGCCCCTGGCACACGGCAGAGGCTGCCCGGATGCTGCAGGACTCGGCTGATCCTTCTCGCCTTTTTTTTTATTATTTTCTCTTTGGGAATTTTTTTTTTTTTTTTACTAAGGAGTTGTCTGTTTAAAACGATGATTTTTCTACCTGTGTTGAACTCGCAACTCTTGGCGATTTTTAGCCAGAGCTGCCAAGGTTTGTCTTCCCAGGGGCCCTCCCGCTCCTCCAGGGCCGGTCAGTCCCAGCTCAGTGTGTGCAAGAGGGTGTTGGGCGCGGCCAGAGAAGCCCGGGGCGGTGACCGGTCCCGGCACCGCTTTCCCGCGAGGGCTTTGCCCTGCCCGGGGCACCTGTTGGTCTCAGGCAGTTTGATGTATTTATTTTTGATGGCACTTGAGCGGTTCCCGTGGTCCCAGACGTGTTCCTCCAGCTGCACGAGGAGTGTCGGAGTGGCGGCCCCTGGCTGTGCCACCGCCGTGCCCCCGGGGCTGAGCTGGGGCAGGGCCGGCCCCGCTGTGTCCCCAGGCTGCCCTTGCAGCGACCAAAGGGGCTGGGACGGGATCTCCACTCCAAGCACTTCTTCCTCCTCCCGCCCTCAGCTCACCCTCTGCATCCAGAGCCGCGGCCCCTGCCCTGCCCTGGGCAGCACAGGATGGGCCCCCGCGGTGACCAACCCTCCAGGCTCTTGCACTGGGTCAGGTTTACCCCTAAGGGGCAAAGTTGCAAAAAAATAATAAAAAAAAAATAACCCCAACCCCCAAAGTAACAAGAAGGCAAAAAGGCTTTGTGTCGCCCAGCGCAGCCTGAGCTGCAGCCGGGACACCCCTCGCTGTGCCGGCGCTGGGCTCAGCCCGCGCTTTCCTCTGCACTTATTTTACGTTGATCTGTTTATAAATAAAAGGATACCAAGTCCCTCCCGCGGTCTGTGCACTGAGGCCAAGGGGGCCCAGCCAGGCCCCGCAGCTGGGGCTGGGCTGAGGGGGAATGGAGCCCAAGGGGTCTCACCGGGGAGTTGTGTCCCAGCTCTGAGGTGAGGGGCCCCCAGCGGGGAGGGCACTGGAAATCTTGGCTGGTCCAGCATCAGGTCCAGGTGCCTCTGGCCCTGACTCAACCTGGGGCCGCCTGGCACAGCACAGGGTCCCAGCCCGGGCTCAATGTCAGCCAGGCTTTGGAAACCCACGTCTAAAACTCCTGTGAATAGGGCTCACAAACTTGTGGCTGAGAGTGGATTCACATACAGGTGGGCAGGGTTGTACCGCAGTCCTTTCCCTCCCTCGGAGCAGGGCAGGAACAGAGCTCAGGGCTCCTTATTCAGTTTGTTACAAATGAGCGTTTAATGACCGAGTCAGTGGCACACTTTTGGCCAAAATAAAAACATCTCAGGAGGAAGAAAACGCTGTTGTGCTGCAGCTGAGGAATGATCTCCCCCTGCCCCAGGGGCAGGGGCTGGGCAGTATCGAAGCACCACGACTTCAGCATTCCTGCAGAAGAGCTGGAGCTGGCACACAAGGAATGCTCAGAGCTCTCTGGGCTCACAGCAACATTACAAGGAATACTGAAAACAACCAAGGACTGAAGCAAAGGGGGCTGGGGAGGAGATCACTGAGGAGGGACAGGACAGGGTTTGGTTACATGGCTCAGCCAGGTCTGACCGTGCAGCTCCCTCCAAACTCCAAGGACCTGCCGAGTTCTGAGCACTCAACACTTCAGACAGAGACACTTCTTTCCTTCCTTTCCTCTAAATCACCAAAGGCCAAACACGGTGTTCCACGGCAGCACGAGGCAGGGGGGCAAGGAATTCATCCCCCCAAGCACTGCACAGCAACACCGTGGGGATGGTGAGTCCCTCCCTCAGGAGCAGCCCTTGGGACCTGCAGGGGCACAGGACACACGGCTCCGACTGTACACAAGGCAACGGAAGGCTCTGCTTCCAGTCCACGGAAAAGCACCAGGAGCTGTTGTGTCCAAGGCCAGGGACACGGGGAGTGGTTCAAGGCAGCAGTGGAAGTGGTTCAGTGGTTCACTCTGTTCCCCCCTCCCCCTTGATGCAAGGGGTTGGAGTTTCCCAGCCCAAAGAGCAGCTCCAGGAGCTGCAGGGACCCCTCAGATCAGGCCTTTCCTGGCAGCTTGGCTCTGCACCCCCCCAGCCTGATCCCAGTTCATCACGTCAGTCAGAGCCCATCCTGTTCCACAGTAACACTATTCCAGGAGGATTCTCCTGGTTACAAGTTCATTGGGGCAATGAGTGCACAGAGAGCACCCAGTGCCAAAGGTTTGTAACTACTACTGAAAAAAAAAACCCAAAAAATAGAATTAATCATCCCCCTTCCCCCCCCCCAGAAAAAAACCCAAAAGGCTGCATGAAGCTGCCCAGAGCTCTCCCCTGCAGCACAGCCCAGCTCAGGCACTGAGCCAGCCCCCAAAATCTTGTGCCATCCGCATGATTTCACCAGTAAGTAAAGACTGAGGAGGGAGCAGAAAAGCTGGAGAAAGCAACTCCATGTCTGTCCAAGGCACCCTGATGCCAACATTCCTTGCACTGAGGACATCACAATCAAATCCCACACCCCAGTTTGCTCTGATCTCTGATCAGGTGTGAACTGAAGGGTCTGGAGGAGCCTGTGTGAGCTCTCCAAAAAACCAATAGGAAAATAAAGGAAGGACAGAAGAGCCAAGGAAATAAGGGACAGGATCTCAGAATGAAGATTATAACCCCGCAAGTTAGGAAAGCCCAAAGCTGAGGGTGTCAAAGCTATTGCTCTAAGAATGCCTGGAAAATGTAACGGAGACTCCTCGGCAGCAAGGACACACCTGGAGAGGGAGAGAAAAGGAGCAGGAGTTACTGACAGGGACACCCCACGCTGCCACTGCCACCCTCCTACAGCTTCACCTGGAAACAGCCTCCACATCACCAGAGCACATGGTGCTGTCACGGAGCCAAAGGTTCAGAGTATCTTTAGGATCAAAATTGAGAGGGAGGATTCTTAAGTGTTGTGCCAGCTGTGGAACAGCCCAACACCCAGCAATCTCAGCATTCCTAGTCCCAGGAATGGGGAGCACTCCCGTGCCGACCCTGTTCTCCCTCTGCAGTTAACTCTGATACACAAAGGGAAGGAGGGAAGGGCAGCAATGGAGCCCTGCTCTCACTCCTCCAAACCCACACACAGAGCAGTCAGAGCAGGGGAAAGTGTCCATCCATGGTCACCAACTCCACAGAGGGAGAACTCAGAACTCAAGTCTGCCTGTTGTGCTGGTGCAGTCTGAGTGCCAGTTTGTGTGCCCTCCTTTCCTGGATTGTGTACATCCAGCTTTCACATCCCTGTAACATCTGCAGCTGGAGCCCCTGCTCTGACAGGAACTGCTGTCCCAGGAGATGGACAGAACGGCTACTTCCAAAATGTTCTTTGGCAATGCTGAGGGATTGCTCTCAAAATACTGACCTTCCTAAATCCAGGAACCCTGTGCTCAGCTCTGCCCTCATTTTCAAGAGCTCCACTGGTGCTTTGGTTCTTCATCTGAATTTAATCCCAAACTCCTGCCTGTGTATTTATACTTTATTTAAGAGAACACCCACCCCCATCTGCTCCACACACAGAGCACTGCCCTTCCCTCAGCACAGCTGGGCCAGCTCTCCACCAAATAATGTTAAAGTCAGACGCCAGGAGGAAAGAACCAAGCCAGGAAACTTTTTCCCATAAGGAAGAGGTTGAGATCATTAAACATTACCAGTCAGTCGTGATTTACTGATGGGAACTTGAGCTCTGTTATCTCCAGGTCAGGGGAGCTGCTGCCGCTCCGGTCGCTGTAGGTGTCCCTGCAGGAGGCACAGGGGTTGGTTTAGGGAGCACAAGTGCTTTAGGGACCAAGACCTGCACCAGCAACAAGTGAGGTTTGGTGTAAGTGCTGCCAGCTGAGGGGGAACAGCAGAGCACACACGGTTCCCAGTGTAGCTGAAACAGGGCTGGATCAGCATCAGTTTGGAGGATTGTGAATTGAAATGATTATACATGTACCAGGCATTTTAAAAGGCAGTTATCCTAAATTAAATCTGTGAAATGGGAGACTGGTTAGTCACCCTAAGTCCCCTCTACTTCATGAGATCACAGAATCCTCCTCAAGTCCAACTGTTCCCCCAGCATTGTCAAAGTCATCACTAACCCAAGTCCCCAAGAGCCATATCCACACTTTTTTGGAACACTTTAAGGGACAGTGACTCCACTGCCCTGGGCAGCCTGTGCCAGTCCCTGACCATCATTTCAGTAAAGAAATTTTCCCAAAATACCCAACCTGAGACTCCCACAGCACCACTTGAGGCTGTTTCCTCTTGTTCTTGTCACTGGTTACCTGGGAGAAGAGCCTGACCCCCACCTGGCTCCACCTGACAGCTCCCCTGCACCAGCTCATAGCCTTTAACTCATTAGACAGCTTTTTCAGAACCACAAAATGATTCAGCAGGGAGGGGATCTCAGGACTGGGACACAGCAGGGGCAGTGATCAGACTGACACAGCTGTTCCAGGCTGGAATTGCCCAGGGATGGACACTGTGCAGCCTTCCTGAGCAAAGGGCACCAATAATGTGTGACTGACCCATGGGTGAGGTTGGTTTTCCTTGTACCCAGTCAGAACCTCTCTTGTTTCAGTCTCATCATTCCTCTCTGATTTCAGTCCCCTCAAAGAGCAGGCCCAGCCTCAGTTTCCCCAAACACCCTGGGTTCCAGCTCAAGGCTGCAGATCTCTCCCTGGCTCCAGGGAGAGTTCTGGGCCCCACTCAGCCCCAACACACCAGACAATTGTTTTCAAAGAGTGGAAAGAAGAGGTGCTGCATTATCCTCCATCATCCTCAGCAACACCGGTGCCAAGAGGATCCTGTGGTTTATCCTGCAGGGAGCACCACTGGCCTGTGACAGCTTTGACTGGGGGTCTTTCTTAAACTCACCTGGGTGAGAGCCTGCAGCCTTTCTGGAGGTAATGGGTGAGTCTCCCTGCTGATGCCAAGAGCAGCCCAAAGTATGGGGGCGAGGGCTTGATGGGCCTGGAGAGGAACTCGGGGTGATACTGGACACCAACGAAGAAGGGATGTTCTGGGACAACAAACAACATCAGTCAAGTCTCTCCAGCCTGTGGCTGAGCTGCAACTGAAGTGCTGCTGATCGTGTAGAAGCCCCTAGTGATGGGGAAGTGTCACTTTTACCCTGCCTTTTGTCCCTAAAGGAACAGGCACATGGGATTCCTTTTTTAGTGTCATTTTATAGATGGGATCACTCAGAGAGTCTGGACATGTCCCACACACAAACACCTGCTCCATTACCCCCCCAAACACTTTCCTTTGTCCATCCCACACCCACGAATCAACTGTTTAAGGACTCACCTTCCAGCTCAACCACTTCCATCCGTTCCCCCTCCTCATCCTGCCCTACAAATTTCAGTCCTTGCTCTTCAAAACACTTTTTCAATTCTGGATTGACCTGGAAGACCAGAAGCAAAGACAAGCCATGACCTCTTGTGTCTGGATTACACAGAAAAGTTTAATACCTAGAAGAGCATTTTTACCTCAAATCTGTGTCTGTGTCTCTCTTCCAAGAAATCATGATCTCCATACAGTTTCCCTGCACCAAAAGAAAGGTGTTGCTGTGATACCAAGTTTGAACACATTCATATGAACAGCATTCAGCAGAATCTGCCACTTCTGGAGGAGACCCCATTCCCTGATTTCCATTTCCCTACAGGAACAGTCTGAACGTTTGCCATTCAAGGACACTTTTAACATCCCCCGTACCCACCATACGTGCACACCATTCCCAGGAAACACGCCCAGAACAAGGAAAAAGGGCCTTACTCATGATGGAATTCTTGGTTTGGAAGAGTGTCCTTCTCTTGCCAAGCCTCATGGTCCCACCCATTTGCCCAGGATTATGTTCTGGCATGTCTATGACCTGTGAAAAACATCCAGAGAAGGAGGTGGGAATGAGGAAGAAACAACAGTTTCAGGCAGACTCTGAAACAAAGGGAAAAACCCCACCAATATTCATACAGAAAACAAGAAAACCATCCCAAGGAGCACTGTCTGGACATGGCAGACGAACAGAACTAGGCTGACTGGCCAGGTTACTGCAGTAAAGGCTGCACAGAATGTATGCAACATAAGGTTTGTGGATATTCAAGAAGCTTTCACATAGGAAATGGTCTGTCAAGAGTCTACACACATCCCACACACCAGCACTGTGCTACTTCCAGAACTGCACGTTAAACAAAAACAAGCAAATTACAGAAAGAGAATCTCAAATCAGAATTACTTGTACTTTGATAAATAACTTCATGGTCTGTTTTTTGCAAACTTTCTCCTTTTGAGTAGCATTTTGAATTACATCAGAAGCCAATCATTATGGTGGGCCCTGGATGAGGCACAGAGAGCCTGCAGACTAAGAAATGCAGGTTCAAAGAATCTGTACCCAAGTGTTCCATGGAATTTGTGTCTATGACTATCATAGAACAGTTTGGGATGGAAGGGGCCTTAAAGCTCATTTTGTTCCACCCCCTGCCATGGGCAGGGACATCTCCCCCACTGTCCCAGGTGGCTCCAACCTGGCCTTGGACACTTCCAGGGATGGGGCAGCCACAGCTTCTCTGGGCAACCATGCCCAGGGACGTGCAGAGAATTCTGTCACAGTAAGGATATCGCAGTATCATAAACTCACCACTGGATGAGTAGTTTTGGGATCAAATTCTGTCGAGTTCGCATCTGCAATGACACATCCAGCAATCAGAACCAAGTCCTTCCCACCAGGACTTGCACTTACAGGACCTGCCCCAGGTAAAGCTGCTTCTCATCCCCTCAGGGGCACAGAGCTCAGCCCAGGCAGCAGCAACAGGGCTGTCAGCACTCACTGGTACCAACTTCAGAGGCTGCAACCTTGGGGCAACCCCACCTCATGCTGTCGCTGATGGACAGTGAGGGTCACCCAGGGAAAACACACATCCAACAGCTCAGGATACAGAAATAAAGGCAGGGAAAGGGGACTGCTCCAAGAAAGTCCTTTTCCCCACCTTCACTGCTGGTGAGACTCAGGCTGAGAGCTCAGTTTAGCACTCTGTGAAGGGAGTTTTGTCAACAGGGACCTGCTCAATTCAAGTAGTGGAGCTCTGACACCAATTCCACTCACTGAGGGAGGTGCAACTGCTGGTTGGCTGAATTGGTTTTTGGGCTTCATTCCCACTGGCTGCAGTGGGAATTTAGGATTCCCAGCACACACAGGCACAATCCACCAAGGTGTTTCACTCAGGAGCTGAACCTCATATTAACCAATATAAGCTTTAGGTCATAATAAGCAATACTTAATCAATTGGTTTATGTCTTTTAATAGGATAAGGAAATTGCTATTTTTCTTTTGAATTAGGAAAGGAGATGGGGAATTTTACAGGCCTAGAAAAAATTAAATCTACCTACCTATGAAAAATTCAAAATTACAGTATTAAAAAAAAAAAATAAAAATCAGAGGTATTACTCAAGCAATCCAAGAAATGACCAGCAGGCAGGAAGGGTTTTGTGCAATTACCTTGCCAGCCAAGAACACTGCGAGCAAACTCCACCACAGCCAACTGCATCCCCAGACAGACTCCTGCAGAAGGCAAGGCAGGACAAGCACCTGTGAACCCACACTGCAAAGCACACACACCTTCACAGAGCAGCCAGAGGAAACCCTGCATGAGGCAGACCTTTGACTGGGGTGTAGGGGTCTGTAGTCCTGACAAGCTTTCCTGCCCTCCCCTCCCCACACACTCTGCTCACACACCAGCTCCAGCCTCATCACAGCCACTTCACTGAAATGCAGCCATGTATTTCTTGGTGCCAAGATCCCCACAGCCTGCTCTGCTTCCTCTGAGACCCCCACCCCTCATCACAGGGGTTCCTTGTCATCACATCCCAGCCAACTCTGACCACTCCAGAGCCAAGTAGGGATGAGGCTGCATTCCCAGCCCCTGCTTTCCTCAGCCAACTGCCTTCAAAACTTCACATCCTGGATACCCATGAAAATCAGGGGAGCTCTTGCTCTTACTCAGCCTCCTTCTTCATTGTATTTCATGTTTCTCACCTAAGAAGGGCTTTTTCTGTTTTCTTGCCCAGGAAATGGCTTGAATCTTGCCTTCTGTCCCTCGAACACCAAATCCACCAGGAACCAGGACTCCACTGCATGAGGATGAAAAGGTTCTGTTCACATGGGCCTCAGCAGAGGGTTCCCCCAAACCATGCACCACCTCCCTCCCCCAAAAAATCTTGGCCTTGCAAGCCCTCCCTCCTGAAAAGGGCTCTGACACAGCCTTCACAGCCAGGCCTGGCTGAGGACAGTCTCCATCAGTTCCCCTGAGCCATCACACAAAATGTCACCGAATTTTCAGGGAAATATCTTATAAATGCCAATTTTACCTTCCCAAGAGAGATCCCAAATACAACACAAGTTACCCTACTGGGATGGTTCATGCTGTGGGCCTCATGCTCTGCTCTGAACATACCTGCAAACACATCATCCAGCCAGCCTGTGTGCTGCAGTGTCAGGTTGTCCAAACACCAAACTCTCCAGGAGGTTCTTTGTTCTCCTGATCCCACCCAAATCCTGCTGCCCTGAGGGTAACAGGTCCCCCTTGTGCCAACTCTTGGCACTCCGCTGCATGCCAACACTTTTTCTGTCTCACACTTTATTCCTAAACAGCTTTATATCCCATTTATATCTTCCATTCCCACTCTGGCTTTAACAGCCTTTACCTTTCTCCTTATTTCCTCTCACCCTGTTTCCACCTGACCACTCAGCCTGTGCACATCCTCACCTGCACAATCATTTTACTCAGTGCTGCCTTTCCCCAGGTCCCTCACTTATCTAACAACCCTCCACATCTAAATGTCCCCCAGAGGTGTCTGGGGCCATGTCAGGGTGTGCTGGCACAGCCTCCAGGGAGGCCCCCAATGCCAAGCTGGCAGCAGCAGCAGGTTTGTGCTCCAAGGACAAGGCCAGGGCAGAGTTCTTACTCAGCAGCACAGAGTTTCTGCCAGGCCTCGTGGTACCGGACTGGCTCCTCCTGCAGAGTGTCTGGCTCCAAGTCAGCAGAGTCAATATACTGGGAAGAAATCCAAAACAGGATGGTGAAACACTGCCACAAGAGTGGACAGGGATTCTCATTAAATTGAGATAACATCATTCCTCCTGGAGAGTTCTAGATTTGTTTCCTAACGGATACCTGTGCTTCTCCTGGGCTGATTTCCCATCTGTTGCCAACAAAGTTGCTTTCCCCAACATCCTACCACCAGGGCACAGACACAAGCCAGGATTTTTCCTCCCTCCCCTCCCTGCTGTGACAGGAAGTCCATGAGGCCCAGACTCCAACATTAAATGTGAGGTGTCCATGGAGCACAGCCAGGTGGGAATGAGGGGCCACAGAAACCACCACACAGCAAGAAAAAAACTGGATCGCTATCTCAAATACACATCTTCTTCAAGGGGCACTGAAGAAGAAATCGGATATGATGAAAAACAGGCTGCTGTAGTTAAAGGGTGTTATGACCATAGGGAAAAACCTGCAATTTTTCCAGTTTCCCATCTCCAGTATTGCAGGGATGTACTGGCAGGCTGCTAATCTTTTAAAAGGACTATTTTGTCCTTTTTTTGAGGTTCTACTACTGCTCATCAGTTCTTTAACCTAAGATCTCCACACACAGGGCTCAAAGAAGTCACTCCCCTCCCGAGCCACTGAGACACAGCTGTGTCAGGGGCTGCCCACAGATGTATGGGCAGGGTTTGCACTTCACCAGCCTTACTTGGCTTTCTTCTTCTTACCTCTACTGATTTTGGAAGTTAAAAGGTAATTCAAACCTACAGCAGTGCTTTTATAAAGAAACCACCTATTTCCATGACTCACTGGTATCAGGAAATTGCTGGACATTGAAAAAAGTATATTTAAGTGAAAGTACAATTTCTGGCAACAGATAAATATTTCACCTCTTCAGAGCACCCAGCTACACCCAAGACCCCTAAAAACACCTGTGCAGCCAAACCAGCACAAAAACCTTAACGAGGCTCCCAGGATGAGAGAGTGGCTTGATGTGAAGATGTTCTGGGCCTGACAGCTGCTCTGGTGCTGTAACCCAAGGACAGTTTGGAAGTTCACTGGCTCTGTCCCTCCTCCCTTACTGTCTATGAGTTTGTGAAAATCTGAAATAGGATGGGCAGGCTGCAAGTGGAAGGAGGATAAGGGGGGATTTTTTCTGCACACACAGACCCAGCCCTACCTTAATGTCAAGTTTGTGGTTGATGGCCAGTGCAGAGTGTTCCAGGGCTTTGATGACAGAGGCATAGGAATCAGAGAACTTGGTGTATTTGCCCACCAAGGCAATGGAACAGGTTTCGAGCAGACGGTCGTACCTACAGGAAATCACAACACGAGAGGCTTTCCATCAGGAGCAGGAGAGGAGGGTGAGAACCACCCACATTCTGTTCAGCTTTTCAAGGAACCGACAGTTCTGCTCTGGAAAGTGTGTCCAGAGCTGACTCTGGAGGAGTGACCTTTTAAAATAACTGTGATTTAAAAACATCAAAGCAAGGAAAAAATCAAAACAATGACAGAGGAAAACAATTACAGAAAACCACATATAAATTAACTCATCTCTCTTTATGCTGAAAAGCCATTCTGAGCAGATGCAGTCTGTCTTTTTGGGAAGCTGTATTACATCCAAAGGCTGCAGTGAACTGTTAGGAGAGGATCAAAGCACAGCTCAGCCTGTGTTTGTACTACACAGCTTTTTCTCACACTGCTGCTGACAGAGTTCACTTTGGCAGCTGCAAACTCAGACAGGATTTCTGGAGTCCTAAGGCTGTGCTGCCAACACTTTCAACCCCCAGCACCTGGCAGCATTCCTGGCTAGAGCCAAGAGATTGTTTAAAGTTTATCTCAGAATTGCCAAGCACCTTCAACCCAGCTGGTGGCTGAGGGCTTTCCCCATCAAAAGGAAACGTTACTGACAGGGCTGGCTTGTGGCAGGCACAGAAATAAAGGGAAACATCCTGAAAATTAATTTCTTGTAAGGACAAACATATTTAAGGCTTCAGTGCAAATTCAAGCCCTTTCAGAAAAGACTCTATTCACTGTTTCCCAGAGACATGGAGTCTATTCCTCACAAGAAAAAATCCACAATGTCCAAGAAGTCTCAGGCAGAACAGGCAGCAAACACTTGTCTCACCTGCCTCAAAGCACAAAGATACTTTTTATTGACATTCCTGACATTCCCCTGTGTCTGCAAAAGGATGTCAACACTCTGTAATGCTACTGAAGAGTTTTTTGTACAAAAAGGGAGGGCAGAGCTGTCCAGCTTTTAATTACCTCAGACTGGGTTTGACACAGACAGGACACTACCAACACAAGGTAAGGACCTCAGTAAATTTATCTTACGGGATGTCGTGGAAAAAGGCAGAGAGAGTCAGGGTGGTTCAACCTGGGAAAGAAAAACCTCCTTAAGGCAGCCTTTCATTAAGGCTTTATGAAAAAGATGGGCACAGACTTTTTAGTAGAGGGGCCTGTCATGCTGGGACACAAGAGGTGATGGCTTTAAACTAAAAGAAGGGAGATTTAGGCTTGATCTAAGGATGGAAGTTTTTACAGTGAGAGAAGCTGTGGATTCCCCATCCCTGGAAACACTCAAGGTCTGGACGGGGCTCTGAGCAAATAAAAATGTGAGCACATAAAAATACCTGAGGAACAGAAAGTAACACTCATCCTCTCACACCCAACAGCCAAGACAAACCCATCTCCAGCCCCTCTAGTGCCCAGTGGTGCAGCTCACCTGTCAGCCATCTCCTTCCACTTGAGGAGCATCCTCCTGGGCTGCCTCTCAATGGGAAGGTCCAGCCTGTGTCTGAAGTACTCAACAACTCCCTGCTCCTCCAGCAGCAGAGGAACCCGGTAGATAGAGGAGACATCATGAACACAGATGACCTGTCCATGAAACAGGAGTCACTGAAACACAGCCAGCCAGTGCCTGGACGGTTATTTTTACATAGATACTCAGAGTGCTCCTGTCTCCAGCAGAAAACCGTGACCACCTAAACTTCCAGGCAATAACAAGTGGTTAAGAACATAGGAATAGTTTCCATATGCTTGGCAAGGCTATCCTGCAGTACTTCCCAGGTATGTATTCTCCCCAGAGCTCCTTGGGAAGCTGTAACACAGTAACCCTGCAGCGGGGAAGTCACAGCTGCTCAGAGAGTTATGTGAGCACACAGCAAAGTTCAAAGAACACTTCAGAGAGACTCCTGTGATCCAGAAGCCCAAGTGAATGCTACAGCCAAACTGCCACAAGCTCAGCTTCCCACTTCCCTCCACTGTCTTTCCTAACCAAGGCTCCCACTTGGATTTAAACCCAGGGAAATCTGTGCTCACAAAACAGCAACACATTTTACAGGGTGTCCTTCATCAAATTTAGGATTAAACAATCAGGAGCAAAGAATTCTGAGGTCAGTGAGGAGAATCTCCACCAACAGTTCTAGTCCACTAAAATGTGATTCCTTGAAGTGCTGGCTCTGGACAACTGCCACCTGTCCTTCAAGAATGAGGCTGCACTATAAGGATCCAAAATACACTGGCACAACTACTTTTAAATCCTCAATTCTCCTGACTCAAATGTTCAACTCTGCACCAGTCAAACGCCCTGGGCTGCACATTTTCCAGCCCTCCTTTGCAGTCAGTGCTGTTTACTTCTCAATCCAAGTGCAACTGCAGTCAGAGCAACAACTCCATAGAACTGCATTAAACTGCCTGGAAAGTGGCAAGAGCCAACTTATTTTGAATTCCTGGCCAGCAAGAGGTAACGTGGTAGTGATGACACATCAACATCATTGCCAGCTAATTCTGAATGCAGTGCTTGAACCCGCAGGACTCAAGTTTGGTCTTGTTGTAGAGCAAATTAATAAAAATGACTTGCCAGCACCTGAGATTGTGAAGTGATACTCAGTCTTTCAGAAAAAGACTAAATCTTTCAGGCTCCGGCTGGATTGGAAAGCACTAATATTCAGCCCACAGGCTTTTTGATGATTTTCCAAGGTCTGCCTCAGACTGTGCTTGAGTGTCAGTGAAGATTCAAGCTAATATGGAATTTGTGCATATCACATAACATTCAAGTGAAGCAATGCATCTCCCAAATACCATTTTAACCTCAGTGCAATCTCTTCCCATGAAATCTTGGGCAGAAGAATAATATTGTGAAAAGAGCAGTGTATGAAATACAGTCATGTATCCATGTATTTGGGCAACTCTTTGGCCTCTAAATACTGGCAAATCTCATTCTCCTATATCCACAGAAGGAATGTGGAAGGATAATTAAAACAGCTCTTCAGAAATTACCTTGGATTCCCATAGAATTCTCTAGGCCTACATTCCCTTGTAAGAAAACCTGGGTGCTGGCACAAAAACCACTGGTTTAGCACCAGGACCATGCGTGAGGAAGGTAAGACAGGAGCAAACGAATTATGCAGCTAACAAAACACACAGCTAGGTCAGAGAACCACTTCACTCAGATAAAACTCCCCTCAGCATCTGACAAACTGCTGGAATACTCACTGCAAGGAAGTACAGACAACAGTCTTTACCTGTTCTGGTTCAACATGACAGAACATGGAAATCTTTTCTTTTACTGAGGTATCCAGTGGAGTGGAGCACCTGCAAACAATCTAAGAGAGCAGCAAGATCAGGGTTGTGGTGCAGAACAGAAGTACTCAGGCATTCATCAAACCAACCTCTAAAAAGAGCTCTTTGTGCAGTCTCTGTGATTGGAGGAAAACAACAACTCAGTCACTTTTCCTCATTTATCATCAATATACAAGAGCTCTCAACTTGGGCAGTACTTAGACAAGCAGGCTGCTACAACATGCCAGAGGGGCCTTTTTCAATTCCAGCCCTGCCACAAAACTTACCAGATCTGGGGAGAGGCCAAGCCCTCTGAGCTCCCGGACACTGTTCTGGGTGGGTTTGGTCTTCTGCTCTCCTGTGGAGCTTGGCTGGGCAGAGAAGAGGAGTCACTAGATCAGATTATGATGGGATGCAGCACTGAGTCATCTGCTTCATCAAGACTCTTCACCCTCTTAATCTTGTAAAAACTTGGACTCAGTTCTTGGACAAATCACAAGAACCTTTTGTACCCCCGTGTTCTGCCATTGGAATCTCCAAGGCTAAAAGCAACCAGCAGCGACCCCAGTCCCAGTCTGCCCAGTAAGCAGGTCTGCAGTGGAATGCAGGAAGGAGAGGGACAGAGAGCCCAAGGGTTTATCCACTGCTCCCTCCAAATACCTCATACTTTATATTCCTAATTGCTCTTTCTAAATCACTGGGCCTGGACAGAAGAAGAAAGATGGAGATTGATCTGTGGCCCAGTAACTATAAATCTGCTCTGTCAGATGCAGTCCTGACCAAAGGAATGCTCACACTTTCCCAAACTTAACCATGGAAATATGTTTTCCAGCAATGACTCCTGCAGCAGAGATTTTTTTGTTTAGCAGGGACTGCAAATTGTCTCCAAAACCAGGGCAGGTAACACAGCTGAGGTTATTTCAGGCATTATAAGGCATAAAGCACATTCATATGCTTTTGATATTAACTGGGCTTCATCCCACCTGCCTGGCACACAAGGATAATTTGTTTTCCTTTGTGATTCCTAATTAACTGATTCTTATCAAAGCACCTTCACAACACCTTTTCTGAGTTTAATCTCTAAACCAAGAGCCCCTCAGATTATTACAGCTCACATAGCAGTCAGATGTAAGAGTCTATTAAAAAACTGTTAAAGATGAAAGCAAACATTAAAAATACTGTCTAGGGGAAAAAAACCAGATTATGTTTCAGAACATAATAGTATTATATTATAGTATTATAATAGTATTATATTTTGAAATTTCAAAAGTAACCCAGAATATTTCATGAGCAACAGCTCATGAAAATCTGGAGGGTGGATGAGGAAAGCAAACAGAAACAAATATATTAAAGAACTCCTGGAAAAGCTTGGAATAGGATCTTATTAAAAGTCCAAACAGCCACAAAGTAGCTTTAAAGAAATGCTACACAAATGAAGGGGCACTGAAAACCAAGTTTACCTGCAAAAGCTATGAGACAATTCCACAGAAAAATGCAGCAGTTAAAGATGCAAAATTAGATATGCTGCAATCCCCAAGGGTTTGTTACACATCCACACACTTTGACAAGTTTTTGTTCACCTCGGGCGAGGCTTAACATGTAACACCTGCATTTCTGCCAGAAGTTTGTATACACAGAAATACAAAAGTAACCATAACCTGAGACACAGCATTGCAGAAAGGAGCAGCAGAAGGTTCTGTGTGCTCACCTGGGGGACCAGGCTGACGTGGATGTTGCAGAAGTTCTCCCTCCTGGCCTTGAACTGGAACTGGCGGAAGGCCTCGATGAAGGGCATGCTCTCGATGTCCCCCACGGTGCCCCCGAGCTGGGAGCACACACACACCCACAGTCACTGCCAGCACAGCACTGGGCAAGGGCTGGGCTTAAAGCTCGTGCAAATACACAGAATAACACACCATCCCCCGCCAGCACCTCCCTCGGATTCCCCAAAGGACCATCCACACAAATTCCTCAGAGGCACAGCTCCGATCTCTGCTCTGTGTGAGCAGGGCCAGGACCCAGGGAATGGGCTGGAGTTGTGTCAGGGCAGGGTCAGGGGGGATCTCAGGCCAAGGGTCTCCTTTGCCCAGAGGGGGGTTGGGCACTGCCCAGGCTCCCCAGGGCAGTGGGCACAGCCCCAAGGCTGCCAGAGCTGCAGGAGGGTTGGGATGATCCTCTGGGGACAGGGGGGACTCTTGGGGATGGGCCTGTGCAGGGCCAGGGCTTGGACTGGATGGTCCTTGGGGGGGCCCTTCCAGCTCAGGACATTCCATGATTATCATTCCATGCTAAGCTCCAGGATCTGCCAGCTGTAGGTACCACCCCCACAGCCTCCAATCTACTGCAGAACTACCACCTGACCTTCATTATTCCCCCCTCCCTCGAGAAAAAGCTACAAGAAAAAAAGCTTCTCATATGGGCAGCACCTCTCCAGAGACATCAGCTTTACCTCTGGTTTCTCTTCTCAGGGAAAAGGCTCAGATGTTAGGACTACGATTTGTGAACATTAGGTGGCAGTGAGGGGCAAAATTTCTGTGAAGTTTTAGGAACTAGGTGTGGGTTTGGACACAGGCAGTACCAGAGACAAGGCTTTCCTTGGAGCCTCCCCTGCTTGTCAGGCAGTGCCTCCTCAGCACTGGTGACTCTGGCACAGAAATTGGCCCCCAGGCTGCAGGCAGAGCCCCAAGTCACCATGACCTGGGCACTGTGACAAGCTCCCTCTCCTGTGCTGGCATAACCCAGCAGCCAGCTCAGCAGTCTCAGCCTTCACCCTCCTCCATTTCCTCTGGCAGCAGAAACTTTCCATAAACACACTGGAGACTGCACAGGGTCTGTCACCATGAACTTGTGCCATTCTCTTTCCCAGGGCTCTGATTAAACTGGTCAAGGCTCCTTTTACTGCTGAGGAGGAAAGACAACTGTTTCCAGAGAGGCATTTACTGACTCTCCTCCACTCACCAAGGAAGAGAGCACAGCATTAACTCAGACTTTGGCATATTAAGTTACAGGAACTACAATTCATTCTATAGGTGAGTTCATAAAATCTCCTGAGCTGGAAGAGACCCACAAGGATAATCCAGTCTAACCCCTGGCTAATCCTGGGACTGGAACTGGACTGAGAACAGCTCATGATGGACAACATGGCAAGGCTTTGCCAGGGTGGCACTGCTCAGCTCAGGCCACCCTGCCAGCCCTGAACCGTTAGATCAGCTTAGAAACCAGCCCAGGCAGCCACAGCCTCAGGGGATGGGAGAGCTCAGCTCCCAGAGAGGCAAAGATAACCTTCTGTGTGAATCACAGAAGATCCTGACCTCAGAGGGACCCCCCAAGGATCATCCAGTCCAACCCCAGGCCCTGTACAGACACCCCAACAATCCCACCCTGTCCCTGTTGTGCAAACCCTCCTGGAGCTCTGGCAGCCTTGGGGTCATGACCAAACCCTCCAGCCATTCCCTGGGTCCTGTCCCTGCTCACAGAATCAGAGCTGCAATTCAAAACACTTGATGCAGTCAGTCAAGCTAACAAGGGGAACTTTAACCCATTCAATAACACACAAAGCTGAACATTTCTGTGAGGAAAATTAACTCTGCAAAATAGAGAGTTTTGTTTCTTGTGTGGAGTAAACTGAACTACCTGCTTTTCACAAGTTACAAACCTCAATCACACAGACTTGGGGTTCAATGCCATCCTCATCCACAGGAATCCGTGCCTGACTCATCACCCACTCCTGAATGGCATCTGTGATGTGGGGAACCACTGGAAAACAAATCCAGGCAAGGGTTAAAGCTCCCACCCACACACATTTCTCCCTCTTAACTCACAACAGAGCAAATTACTGACACTCACTAGTCAGGTCTTCCTATATGGCTTGAGCAGGGATTTGTGTCTTTAAAGAACTATGCATTTTTTAAGTGATTATTCTTGGCTGTGACTTTCAAGTTCCTTGGCAGGAAATGGAATCCTGCCTCAATTTAAACACATGTAAGCAACGTTTCCTTTAAGCTGGAAGATTCAAGTACAAACTGTTCTCTGCTGTAAGCAGAGAGTGACTCTGTTCCTAACTGCCTGTAAAAGTGCTAATGTAAGCCAGCTGTGGTTAAAAAGTGAAAGGACTGCTCTGATCCTCAAAGATGCACTGGGTTCTCTAATGGTGTGAATGAGTGTTAGTCTGAAGTCTGCTCACATTTAAACTCCTGGACCCAAGTCCACCAAACACAACCAAGAGGGTGCAGAGCCTCGAGTGAAAATGAAAGCCAAAACCCCCCAGCTAGGGCTCAAACACACAAAGCACTTCTGAGCACACAAAAGAAGCTTCACCTCACCTTGGACCGTTTTGCCCAGGTAGTCTCCCTTCCTCTCCTTGTTGATGACATACTGGTAGATCTTCCCCGTGGTCAGGTTGTTGTCTTTGGTGAGTCTGATGTCCAGGAAACGCTCGTAGTTGCCGAGGTCCAGGTCCACCTCCCCTCCATCGTCCAGCACAAACACCTCCCCTGCACACACAGGCACGAGCACAAGCCAAAAATGAAAGAATTCAACACAAGGAAACACCTTCTCCGAGTTTAGGGGTGGTGGAGAGAACTAAAAGCCTCCAAAGGGCACAGAACCCCCTAGGCTGCGGCAAAGCAGAGAACAGTTCCCTGCTGGGGCACAGGAGCTGCCAGGGAAGGCAGGGAAGGCAGGGCAGGGATGGCAGGGAGGGCAGGGCACACCCACCGTGCTCGTAGGGCGAGAAGGTGCCGGCATCGATGTTAATGTAGGGGTCGATCTTGATGGAGGTGACGTGCAGCCCGCAGGACTTGAGGATGGTGCCGATGCTGCTGGCGATGATCCCTTTGCCGATGCCCGAGATCACCCCGCCCGTCACCAGGATGTACTTCATCTGCCCCGCGCCTGCAGCGGCACAACCGGCACTGGCACACACCGATACCGGCACCGACACACACCGGCACCGGCACCGGCACCGGCACCGGCACCGGCACCGGCACAGGCACAGGCACAGGCACAGGCTCAGCGCCGCAGCCCCGACACGGACCCCGCGCCTGCTGCTCCCCCTCACCGGGGGTGTGC